>VMRK01000091.1:0-101564 GCA_016801395.1 Leptodermis oblonga
TATCAACGAACAATCTAGACTGTAATCCACAGTGATTTTACCCTCTTTGGTTTTTTCACAGTCCCGACATCAGCTACATGAGATCGTCTGATTATTTTTTTTTTTTTTTTTTTTTAAATTAAATGTGGGACTGGCTACTCGTTTTATTAATTGCAAATTAATAAAATGAAAAGGAAAGGAAAGAAAACATAATAAATTAGAGCGGGGAAGTTCACATTTTGTACCCATGATTATTAAACTTCCGATAGTTTACTTTGGGTCTGTTTCGGAGCTTGCGAAGTTCATACTCTACGTATGTCTCCGGCGGATGCCTGGATCTTGAAACAGGCAGGTGCTCTACCTCTTCATCGTCAGCCTCTTCATCCGTTTCCCAGGGGCCGAAATTACCCCTCCCTTCGTCTTCTTGGATGCCATCACTATGGACCTCATGCGAGTGGAAAATCGGTACTTCTGTAATAGGGACACGTGGCTTAGTAGGCATACGAGAGATGAGCTCATCATCTGTGGGCAGTCTATTTGATTGAATAGTCCTTTTGGGGGGCTTTACTCTGGGCAGCGAGAGGGACATTTGTTCTTCTCTTGGATGTCGTTGCGTTTGGACTATATGAGGCTTAGTTTCCGTAGGCATTGTGTGTGCTTGAACTAGAGTAAAAATCCATCTCAGAGGTTTTAGTGTAGGCAGAAGCAGGGACTTGTGTTGTTTTTCTGAAACCTGAGGCGGGTCACTGACCACAATGCGGGACCACAATGGCATGACGGGGGCTTCCGGAGCCAAGAGGGGGCCTTGGGATGATGTTGCTTCTTGAGTATCCACGTGAACGACCTCCGTGTCACTATCTGATGGCGATTGGGCCCCCACCGGAGACAAAAGATGGTCTGTCGATGCCTGGGCTACCAGGACTGCATCTGGCGCGCAGGACTGATCCTGATGTGCACAGTCCTTGGGGACTGGCGCAGATGGTTCGGCTGGAGTGCAGGCTTGGGTGGGAGTGCAGGCCTGGACAATTGACGTGTGGTGAGCGATGGCCTGGGCAGCGCTTGGGCCTCTTGTGCAGATTGCTGCGCATTGGCTGGGTGTTATAGAAATTTTTCCCTCTATGGAAAAACTCCTATAAGAGCCTAACCCTTCCCGGAAGGACTCGGCCAACACTCGAAGCAACCGAGGTTCCGTAACTCGGCTAAAGCAACGAGCAAAGCGAAAGACTTGAAAACAAGCACTAAGGCACAACACCGGAACACTTAGCCAAATTGGCCCAACCTTGCTATCTACAATTCACCAAGAATTTATACACACAAGGTCCTAACTCACTCGGGAAGACACAAGCCTAACTCCTCTCAAGCTAGACACTCGATTCTAAGTCTCACTCTCAAAGTCTCTAGTCTAAGTCGTCTAAGTCGTGCCTTCCCCCAAGTGCCCATTTGCCTATTTATAGGCAAAGGTCTTGGATGACAACCCCATCCAAGTAGGTTCTAGAGAATTCTAGCGCCAAGCCTTGCCTGCACCTTCTAGCCGTGCCTAGAAGCTTCTCCGCACAAGCCCGCACTGTCATCTAGAACTCTCCAGCAGCATCTAGCATTCCCGTGCCAAGTCTAGAGCCTTCCGGATCCTTCTCGTGCCATCCAGCTCCCTCGCGACCCATCGCGGCCCTTCTCACAGATGCTAGAGCCTTCGCGAAGATTCTAGCTGCCTCTAGAATATTCCAGCGTGCACCAGACCCGCCTCTCACAGATCCCGCCATGCAACGCCTCACTCGAACATCCTCGTGACTTCGAGCATTGCCTAGAGCATTCTCGAATGTTCTAGGGCTTTCCCGAGCCTTCTGACACCATCTAGGCCCTTCCGGACCATTCTACAGAATTCTTCCTTAGTACTGTACCAAGGCAAAAATCCCAAGTGCCAGGCTGGGCAACCAGCAGGTAGAAGAACCCAGAATTTCCCAGAAACTTCTAGATCCTTCCCGAACCTTCTCCATGGCCCTTCCTCATGAAAGACCATCACGTTTTGGTGCCTCTTGCCCCAAAACATCCTTGGCCCTCGTAGTCGAGTCCAGCACGGCGCGCTCTCGCAACATGCCCGGCGCAGCCTAATGCCAGCGCCAACGTTGGCCCTCCTGGCCAACAGATCAGATCAGCCCAGGGTAAGATCCCTTGGCTCTCGCTGCCAAGTTCGTCAACACAGTGTGCCCTCCTAGCACGCCCGGCGCAGCCTTATGCCAGCGCCATCGTTGGCCCTCCTGGCCAACAGCTCCGCGCCACTCCTTGGCTCGGATCAACCCGAGGGAAAATCCCTTGGCCCCAACTCCCTTGGCCCTCGCCGCCAAGTTCCTCAGCACGGCGCGCCCTCCTAGCACGCCCGGCGCAGCCTCATGTTAGCGCCACCAAACCTCAGCGTTGGCCCTCATGGCCAACATCTCCGCGCCACTCCTTGGCTCGGATTAGTGCAGGGGAAAGTTCCGCTAACACTGGGGCTTGTGGCACAAGGCCTTTGTTGCTGATGTCTCCTGCCTCCAGGGTCTGTAAGGCATTCAATCGAGCACCTACTGGGCGTGATGGCTGCTCGACTGGATGGGCCGGCTGCGGTTCAACACACACCAAGGCAGTCTCGAAGCCTTGTGTAGATCGTTCTTTCAATAGCAGATGACTCTTCTTTTTGTCCTGCCATTGCTTTTGGGGTCTAGGGACCTCACCGTTTCGACATTCGGGATATGAGTGACCCACCATCATGCACATCACACAATATTTTGGAAGTCTTTCAAATTGCAAACTCTGACGAAAACCTTTCCTCTGTTTTCTAGCCAAACCTGATCTGGAATTGGCTTCAAAAGGTTGACCTCTATGCAAACCTGGGCCACCGACGGGCGGGATAACGAAGCTGATGCAAAGTCGGCCTTTAATGCCCGACCAAACATATTCCAAATAGAAAGTAAAGACCATTCATTGTACAATTGGAACGGTAGTTGCAGTAAAGAGACCCATACCAGAACAATTGAAGATTCCGACCGGGGGTAGAAATCCGATGTCCACTTTGTTATCCGCATGGAGTATGATCGGAACTTCCAGACTGCGTGCAGAAAACACCGTGTGTAGTCGTTGTCTAGCTCGAAACGAATGAGGACTTGCTTTGTGTTAATCAAACCGATGTGGTATGTCCCTTTGAATCCAGCCATTTGGAAGTCAGATCGCAGTTTCTCCATTGTTGTCCTCCCCCAAGAAAATTTTCCGATCAAGGCTCGTTGGAGAGGGGCTTCGAGGAGGTCCATCTCTTCATCCGTGAACACGAGGGCCAGGTCTCCAAGATGGTTTGTGGGTTGTTTTAGGGGTAGATTGATGGTGTTTAGTTACCGCCGCTGCGAAGTTGAGCCTGCCAGCGGCGGCCGGCCGACCTCCATGGAGTTGTAGTGAAGACGGACTCTAGAGGCTTGATCGCATCCGGTTTCTTTGGAGAAGAGTCCTTTCTGTTTTCTATCTAATTACACGTTGCCCAGATCGTCTGGTTAAATCCTTGAGGAGAAACAGTCCTTTTTTGCATCAATTTATTCCAAACTTGGCCAGATTTCCAAATCACAACTTGCTAAGCGAAATTCAACCTCATCCAAAATATTCACAGGAAGAAACATTAGCAATTTCATTCTATGTACACCCATACACCGTGAAAAAGATCATCAAGCTTGTTGTGCTTAATTACTATATATTTGTCAAATAAATGTTGCTTAAAAAATTATGAGTATAATTTCTCATTGATTAATAAAAATAACTATTTTGGTATTGGCACCGGAACCAGCCAAATCGTAAGCAATCTCCATTCTCGAGTTTCCAGAGCCAACAACCAGTACATTTATGTTCCGAAAGATTTTTCCATTTCTGTACTGGTAGGAATGCCTGGCCGCCCTGCCGTAGCTAGGCCTTAGAATGCTCGACCCCTTGGCTATTCCTTCTGGTGGCGACAACTAGAAATCCAACATTGTAAATGCAGGCTTCAATAGTTCTGTGCATCAACCACCCAATCAAATGCTTGGATCTGAGAACCTTATGCATAGTCATCCAGTCATTCAGATAATTGATGAGGCCGTCTCTTGGCACAAATGGGGGTGCATCGCTTGGAAATGGTTTGTGCGGAAGCTCACAAAATTCCTTTGCCAAGTGAAGCTTGAGGCTATCATAAGCCCTTTGCTTCCACAAAGAGGTGGAACAATCCTTTCTTTACAGGACAAGAAACAAGGGTGGGCTGGAAATGTGGTTATCCACAATAGTGAAATATTGGAAAAGATAGGAAGGTCAACTGCAATGGGCGAAGCAAAGGGGGGCTCCGGCCTCCTCATACATGTAAAAAGATGATCCACCTCTTTGTGGAAGCAAAGGGCTTATGATCGCCTCAAGCTTCACTTGGCAAAGGAATTTTGAGAGCTTCCACACAAGCCATTTCCAGGCGATGCACCCACATTTGTGCCAAGAGACGGCTTCATCAATTACCTGGATCACTACGCATCGGTGGCAGAGCTAGGCCTTTAAGGTCAGAAGGGGCAAAATATTTTGGCCCAATTATATTTCTTATGACATATTGAATTTTTATATTGGTGATCTCAATTTTGCCCCATTTTGCAACCACCCCACAAAAACAAAAAACTCCTTCTAACAGCTCATGGTCACGGTATTAATATGTATTTGTGGTCACAATATTAATTAATCTTATAATTATAAGATATAAAAATAGTTGTAAATTTATTGATCAGTTAAGCATACACAATTTTATATAATACCATGACATGACAAATTTCTATAAGCCAAGAACGCTTTATATGTTATCATTTGAACCCTTTGCACAAAAAATTAAGTTATTCCCCCACAACAACCTCCAGTACTTTTTTTTCTCCCTTTTTTCGACATTCGCTCTTAATCAGGCCAGGTGTGAAGACAAAGGGAGACGCATCATGCATATAGTTATTACAATTTTTTCCTTTTTATTATGTGAAATATGACTCTAGTTTTACCACATGTTAATGTGATAGGATACTAAACATGTAGTACGCTATTACGATTTCCCTCTCCTTGACAAGTTCGGCATCTAACTCTCCTCCAGAAGTTTGTAATCCCATGCAGCATTACTGACCCTCGTTGGAAAAATTAAATCAAACTTAATTAGGAAATTCTAGTTTTGGTAGGATTTAGTAATTACGCACTTGTTTAGTTTGTTTCAAATTTAGATTTGTTTTGTTTTTGGGAAACTAATTTTGAGAAGAATTCAGGTAATTATATAAAGGACCTATGCGGAATTGTTTCAGTTGAGCTGAGAGTTTGAAAGTTAAGGTCAGAGCTTTTCTACTCTCTGCAGTCTTTGGGGTTCTGAGAGGGAGCCTGTTTTGGCTATGTGATGTGTTATTTAGGGTGAGCCTTTTTGGCTATATTATGATGTTGGGTTATTGATGTAATAGGTGTGTAGGTAAAGGCTTTCGACTTTCCCCGCCTTTGATTCGTTTAGTGATTTTGTGGATGTAGGTCTAAAGATCGAACCACAACAAATTGTGTGTTGTTTCGTTGTTTGTTTTGATTATTCCGCTGCGCATTAATCTCTTTGCATGCCAAGGATATTTTATATCCTACATATGGTAGAGCCAGAATCAAAACGAGAATAAATTCAGAAAAATTACAAGCCTTGGCGATTCCGGTGATAGATAGATATATTTTTGAGAGAGAGAAAAAGAAAAAAAAATTTAAAAAGGGGTGAAAGAAAGGATTGCGGAGAAGAAAAAGTCTCCGCTTGGACTTTGGGTATCAAATTGTGGTTGCTGCTTGCGAAAGAAGATTGATTGAGGAGATTTGAATTTTATAAATTGTGTGGGTTTTGCTTCTGGAATGAGAGAGTAAAACGGGTTCAACAAAAAAAAAAAAAAAAAAAAGCTTTAGGTTCATCAAGTCATCAGAGTTGGTATTATTTATGGGGTACACAAGTTTAAAGAGGCAACTTTGTTTTGTTTTAGTTTTGGTGAAGCAATTTCGACTGATCCGTCATAAGTTTAGAAGAATTGGAGTTTTGGTTGCTACTCGTGTTATGACGGGTGTTTGCGAAAAGAAGGCAATGAAGATTTGCTGAAGAAAAAGAGTTATTGTTCGTGTTTGTATTGAAAATTTGATTGATGATTGAAGCTCGAGATGGCATTGGACCTACGTATGGCAGCCAAAGTTTGATTTACGGGAGGCTATGTTGGAAAAATTATATCAAGCTTAATTAGGAAATTCTAGTTTTGGTAGAATTTAGTAATTACTTGTTTAGTTTATTTCCAATTTAGATTTTGTTTGTTTTTGGAAAACTAATTTTGAGAAGGATTTGGGTAACTATGGGTCTATATAAAGGACGTATGGGTATTGTTTCAATTGAGCTGAGAGTTTGAAAAGTTAAGGTCAGAGCTTTTTGGCTCTCTGTCTTCGGGGTTGTGAGAGGGAGCCTGTTTTGGCAATGTGATGTGTTATTTTGGGGGAGCTATATTATGATGTTGGGTTATTGATGTACTAGGTATATAGGTAAAGACTTTCGGCTTGTTTTGCATTTGATTGGTTTAGTGATTTTGTGGATGTAGGTCTAAAGATCGAACAACATTAAATTGTATGCTGTTTCGTTGTTTGTTTTAATTATTCCGCTAAGCGTTAATATCTTTGGGCGCTAAAGATATTTTAATATGCTACAACCCTTCTCGAATTTGGACATCATAAGCTGTTATTTGTATCTTACCCATAGCATTTTATATGCTTTCAATTAAATACTTTGCATAAAATATGTAAACAAAATAGTTTCCTCCCCAAAATCACCATTATAATTTTTCTTTTCTCCTTTGTGTGATGTATAATTGGCCTTAATTTAGCCAAGTTTCAATATTAGGGGGGCAACTCTAATATGACATTGCTGTTTTTTCTAAGAAATTGGGGTGTGGATATCGAGAAGCGGGTCCAAACAGGTATTACGACTTCTCTTTTCTTTTTTTTTTTTTCAGTGTCACTTGGCTTTAGTTTTGCCATGTGTCAACACTATGAGACGTATCTTGCAGATCGTTACCATAATTTTCTTGATGACACTTGGCTTCAGTTTTGCCATGTGTAAACATTGAGAGGACACATCATGGAGATCGGTACCCTAATATTTTTTTTATGACACTTGGGCCATGTTTTTTCCCATTCTCACTTCAAGAAAATCATTATTTTTTATTCTAAAATCTTACATAAAGAAACAACCTCAATTTCTACTCAATATAAATTTCAAAATCTCCACTCACATGAATTTAAAAAATAACATAATCATTACATATTTTTATCTGTCTCCTACACAATTTCCCAAGAGAAAATTCCCTCCAAAATTTTTTTCTCCCAAAAACAAAAAATTCCCAAGTTAAGTCACAAAGAGAACAAAGCCTTGATCTCAATTGGGCCAAGTTCAACACATGCGAGACACGTCATGCATTTTTGCATGATGTTGCCCCTCCTCTAAATTTATTCAGTTATTATTTTTAACTACAAACTTCTATAAATTGAATTTGGCCAAGAACAGTTTAAATGTTTTCAGCTAACCCCTTTTAGAAAAATAAATTAACCCTTTTTTCGTCCCCTAACCTTCATTAGAATTTATTTTTTCGTTTTTTTTTTACGCTTGACTTTAATTGGGCCAATTGGCAACACAAGTAAAGATCCACAAGTATTTTTCTTTTTATTTCGTGACACTTGGCCTCAATTTTTCTTTTTATGTGTTCCAAGAATGATCTCATCTATGCATGGAAGGGAGTAGATGCAAACAGGCATTACGGCATTTTTCTTCTGTCACTTGGCTTCAGTTTTGCCATGTGTCATGCATTTTGCATGATGTTACCCCCTCCTCTAAATTTCTTTATTTATGTTTTTTAACATAAAACTTCTATAAATTTAATTACTCCAAGAACTGTTTACATGTTTCCAGTTAAAAATTTTGAGAAAAATAAATTAATCCTTTTTTTGGTCCCCTAACGTTCATTAGAATTTACTATTTGGGCTAGACATCAAAACAACTGGAGATCCACAAGTATTTTCTTTTATATTTTGTGACACTTGGCCTCAGTTTTTCTTTATTTATTTTTTTCTTTGTGTCAACATAAGAGAAAGATCACATCATGTATATTACTATTATATATACGGACATTTTTGGTTATTAAAAAATTTGGGTGTTGAGGGGAGTCGATGCAAACAGGCATTACGACCTTTTTTTATGTATCACTTCGCTTAAGTTTTCCATGTTTTAACATTGTGGGGACACACCATGTTTTATGTATATTTTTTTGTGTCATAGTTACGTGAATATATGTATATTTTTTTGTTTATATGACACTTGGCGTCAATTTGGCCAAGTGGAACACCTTTGAAACACGTCATGCATTTTTGCATGATATTGCCCCTCTTCTAAATTAGTTTTTTTTTTTAAAAGTAAAAACTTCAATGAATTGAATTTGTCTAAGAATGGTCTACATGTTTCCAATTAAATCTTTTGAGAGAAATAAATGGGCAAAATATTTTCCCCAACCTCCATTAGAATTTATTTTAACCCTTTTTTTTGCACTTGGCCTTAATTGCGCTTTTTATTTTGTTACACTTGCCCCAGTATTTTTCCCTTTGTCAATATAGGAAAAAGATTGTCGTGCAACCTTAATTTGGGCAAATAACCACCAGCCTTTTATATGTTGATATGTATTTTTTTTTAGTAGTCAGTTAATAAGAGCAGTTATTAATTAAATTGGGTATTGTTGGGTGACTCAAAAAAAAAAAAAACCAAAAAAAAAAGACCATTGTTGGTACATTTAATCAACTTTTTCCATATTCTTTTTTGTCTAAACATAGAACTGCCTACTTTGTTGTGTACGAAAAATCTACTGCATCTTGGAAGTGATCTGGCCATATACCCGGTTAGACAGATAGTGAGGGCTTTAAACACTATAAGGAAACTGATTACACTTTGTAACTTGTAATAAGTCTTTCTCCGTTCTACATTTCTTTCTTTATTTGTTAGTGAAATTCCTACATAATTTCTTTCTATTTGTGTTCATTTCATTCTTAAGTCTTGAAAAATCCCCTTATATTCTTCAATCTTAAATGTTTAATCTGCATTCATCATGGAGACTACTCAAGAGATAAACATGAAGTCTCGTGAATCAAGACTTCATGAAATTGGGCATCCTCAAAAAAGTGGGGAGAAGTATCAAGAAGATAAATCTGGGGCATTGTTGCAGGAATATTCCAATCAAAATCAAAAGAAAGATAAGTTCTTATTTCTTTTTTTATTTTTATATAATGAAAATACTTCTTCTACGAACAAAATACATAATCTTAATGATAATTTCTTGAACTAAAGTTTTTAGAATATTCAAATATTGAAAATGGTATTATGATCTTTCACATAATAGAAACTGAGGAATGAAATGAAAATTCAGAAAATGTCATTAATAGTGACAAGAAGAAACTAATAGAGTTGTTACAGTTTTAAGTGAAAAGTCATTTAAAGGCTGAATTCATTTGGAACAAGAAGCAAAAAGGAGAAAATTCCGGACCCCTAGTGTTAACTTTGTTGAAATGAATGATAAATTGTAACATGCAATGAAATAGATCAAATATTTTAAGTGTACACAACTGAGACTAAGAATTATAATTATAAATCATATAATAGTGGCACCTCAATTTTCTATATCATAAGCAATCTCCAGGCTGAATTACACTTGGAATGTTTGGGGACCCCGGCAAAGCTATCAAGCCCGGGAATTCCGGCCATAATCTGATTCACATAATACCAATCAAATGAATAGAGAACAGGCTTATTGTAATCAGATTGAACGTTTCATTCTCGGTAATCAATAAAGATGATAATGAGCAAAGGCTGATTTAAGTTCAAAAATCGTGCCTTCAAATACTATTCTTCCAATTACTTAATGGCTTTGATCACACAAATCGTGCCTTATAAACTCATCAACGATAGTCAGCTGTCTTGTACCACTTACAAGAACGCTGAATAGTTCTTGGGTACATAAAGACGAAAACTTGGCTCAGACAACGCCGCACTGTGGGGCCCCAAATGCAGCGATAGTGCGTTTAGTATTCATTTCAACCTTAGCCTCGTAGATGTAAGCCATCTTTTTGCGGCAGTATCAGTCCACTTCCTCCTCTGTTCACTCCTCCGATCTAAATCTAGGACGTGTTTCCTGGCGATCAGGTGGATTTAGCGGAAAATTGGACTGAACTTGGCTCAGACCACTATTACATTCTTAGCCTTACCGTGTTTACTCAGTTCACTTATAGTCTCTTGGGTTATCTCTTTAAATTCCTAATACAATTTATATTGGACCAGGTAATTAATCGGGACCTATTAGGGTTTTCTTTTTTCTATTATAAATATATAAGTTTTGTAATAGAAATAGGGTATGTTAAACAGAAAGCATCCACCCAGACGAGGTGCAGGTAGAGAGAAGGCCTTGGCAAGTGAGAGATGGGGTGCCGTCGTGAGTTCATAAGAGACGATGAAGATTCCTGCTTATGTCTCCGACGTTGACTTTGGTAAGTCATCCTGAAGTCATAGGAGATGATTGACGTTCCTGCCTATGGTTTCGATGAAGACAAAGACAAAGTTATTCTGAGGCCATAAGAGATGTGTGTTCCTGCTTATGCTTTCAACGATGAGATGGGATGGAGAAGGTGGAGTGATAGTAGAATAGAGGGTGAGAGATATTGTATGTTAAGAGTACATTGTAAACTCTTCTATTATTGATTCCCATATATGAAGAAGTAGTCAATAGTTCTGTCGAGTAGATCTGTTGAGATCGAACCACGTTAAATTGTGTTGTGCTTTTCTTTTTTATTTTTCAATTCCGCTGCAGTGTTCTTGTTGGAATATCTCTTCCAACAAGAGGTTCAAAGATTCTGAGGGAGTGTTTTTCCTAACACAGTCCCTCTGCGAATTTCTTGTCAAGACTTCATCTGCTGAAAGGAATTAGCTGCCTTTCTGCTGGCCTTTTCCACCTAGAAGAGGTATAAATTTTGATTTAGAGAATTCTGAGCTTCTTATTTTTTGGTCTCGATTCAGATTAATTCTTAGCCTTACTGTGTTTACTCAGTTCACTTATAGTTCCCGTGCGACTT
The DNA here is from genome assembly GCA_016801395.1 of Leptodermis oblonga. Lineage (NCBI taxonomy): Eukaryota > Viridiplantae > Streptophyta > Magnoliopsida > Gentianales > Rubiaceae > Leptodermis > Leptodermis oblonga. The sequence continues at coordinate 11,134 of VMRK01000091.1, forward strand.
TCTAGTCAAGACTTCATCTGCTGAAAGGAATTTGCTGCACTTTTTACTGGCATTTTCCACCTAGAAGAGGTATAAATTATGATTTAGAAAATTCTGAGCTTCTTATTTGTTGGTCTCGATTCATATTAATTCTTAGCCTTACTGTATTTACTCAGTTCACTTATAGTCCCCGTGCGAATTTCTAGTCAAGACTTCATCTGTTGAAAGGAATTTGCTGCCCTTTCTGCTGCCATTTTCAACCTAGAAGAGGTATAAATTGTGATTTAGAGAATTCCGAGCTTCTTATTTTTTTGTCTCGATTCATATTAATTCTTAGGCTTACTGTGTTTACTCCGTTCACTTATAGTCCCTGTGCGAATTTCTAGTCAAGATTTCATTTGCTGAAAGGAATTTGCTGCCCTTTCTGTTTGCATTTTCTACCTAGAAGAGGCATAAATTTTGATTTAGGGCCTATTCTTTTTGTTTCGTTTTGAAAACGGTTTTGGTTTCAACAATAAATTTAATATATTTTAATCATATTCCATCATTTTCAATACAACTTTTTACTATTCAGCATTTACTTTTTACATTTTCAATACACTTTTTATATTATAAAACTATTTTTCAAAACTTGTTTTCAAAACCGTTTTCAAAACTTTCAAAAAGAACAGGCCCCTAGAGAATTCTGAGCTTCTTATTTTTTGGTCTCGATTCATATTAATTCTTGAATTTCACATCAACCATCAATTTGACGTTTTATTTTACTTATAATTGTATAACTTGCATAACGTTTTATTTTTCAAAGCTTTTATGTCTTTCAGTCTAGAGTTTCCAAAATGTTGTTTGGAATAGCCACATTTCGCAGTCGTGAAATAAAGGCATAACCGAGAGAAATGTTTTGATAAGACACAAAATTCAAGAATTTTTTATTCACTGTACTGGTTTACATGATCTATCATGTGAGTAGATGTTTGGTGATGTTGAGGATATTTCCTGGAGTACAAAATTTCAGTTCCAACCTTTTCATTCAGAAATGGCATTATTTCATGTTTTGTTTCACTTCCTTAGTGTAAGTCTAAAATCAGATTTACCTACAGCCACATCTTCATTAAGTTAATTTTCTCCCCCTCAAGATGAGGGGCGCTGTAGTATGAATTGCCTTCTAAGAACATTGAAACAAACATTCTTTTCAAAATGGGATCAAAACATTTGTACCTTTTGTTTTCATTTTGCCCCTTAATTTTGGAACTATTTCTTTCCACTTTTATTTGATTGTTTCTTTCCTTTGACAAAAGTGTTGGGAATTTTTGTGACTCTTGCGGATTTGCTAAGCCCTCACGCGCGCAATAGACTCTATCAGATCTGGCAGGTCTGTTCTCCAGAAAGCTGTTCCTTCTCGATTAGATCTAGGAAAACATGTTGGACGACAAGTCTTGTTTAGTTTCGGTTAGATCCAGGAAGACGTGTTTGGTTTCTTTATCCCCAGATGAAGAGTCTAGTAGCCAGTGTAACGCTGGAAATACAGATTCCCTTATTGATGCCATTGGCCTAGAAATCTCCATTAGCTGCCTACTTTTCTGTTCAAGGTCAGACTTTGGTGCAATTGCATCAGTGAATAGGAGTTTTCGCTCCTTAATTAGAACAGGTGAGCTTTACAGATTGACGCGGCAGAATGGTCTGGTTGAGCATTGGGTGTATCATTCTTGCAAGGCACTCAAATGGGAAGCATTTGATCCTTCTCGAGGCCGTTGGATGCATTTGCCCCAAATTAATTCAGATGATCCATGTTTTATGAATTTAGACAAAGAGTTGTAGGACCCCAAAATAAAATAAATCCACAAGAACAAACAAACGCGGAAGCTACGATCTTCAAAACCAAGCCGAAAACGCAAGAATGTCAATCAATCAATTAAATTGATCAAAGACAAATCACCACGGAAACCGAGAAATTGAACCAATGTCATTCCAATTGATTTTGTAGACTTTCTGCACCGATCAGATTTGAACACAAACCAATAAAGATGGAAAACCAAGAATAAAGCTTAAGAACCAAAATTGAAGCTGATCGCAATTAACCAAAACAATGGGCTGCGGAAATTCGCATGACCTGAAACTAAGCCACAAGGCTTTTCTGATTTCTTTGTAATTTTCTCTGTGATTACAATAGCAACCCAAGACATGTATTTATTTGCTAAACTATCCCTGAATCCTACACTGATTTAGATTGCAACTATTTTCTAAAGTAATTAGGTTTCCTAAAACAAATACGAAACCAAACAGGAAACAAACGAATAGGAAACATAAACCGAATAGGAAATAGAAATTAATAGGAAACTTAGTTTAATTATTCTACATAGCCTCTCTTAAAATAAATTCGCACCGTTAGCCATACAGAGCATCTTCTTTAACTTTGCAAAGATCTCAAACTTCAATGCCTTGGTGAAAATGTCCGCCACTTGATCTTCAGTCTTGCAGTAATCAACAACAATCTCTTTCTCATTAACCAAATCACGAATGAAGTGATACTTGATATCAATATGCTTAGTGCGACTATGAAAGACCAGTAGACAATGCTATTACTGGTTGTTTCTTTGAACTCCAAGAAAACACACCAGAACCAATAAAGAAAGCATACCCAGAAGTGCTTTTCCTTTCTACTGTATCTCCTGCCCAATCAGTGTCAGTATACCCCAGAAGCTTTACTGATTCACCTCTTGGATACAGAATACCATCTCCTTGACTACCCTTAATGTACCTTAAGATTCTCTTTGCAGCCTGCAAATGCGACTGACAGGGATTCTCCATGAATCTGCTTATCAATCCAACACTGAAATTTGTATCCGGCCTTGTCAAGTATCTCAAACTACCAACCATACTCTTAAAGTATGTTGGATCCACAGAATTTCCAGTGCCTTCCTTTGTCAACCTCAACCTTTATTCAACTGGAGTCATGATCGAATTAGCACAATCCATCTTGAACTTCTTCAAAATATCACCAACATATTTTCTATGAGAAATAAAGATTTCACAATCAGTCTGAGAAACTTCAATTCCAAGAAAATATGACATAAGCCCCAAATCAGTCATCTCAAACTGTCTGATCATTGCCTCCCTGAAGTCTGACATCATCATTTCATTGTTTCCAGTGAATATTAGATCATCTACATACAAGCAAACAATGACAATATCCCCACTTGATGAAGATTTCACATATAAATTATTCTCATATGGACACCTTTGAAAATCACTTTCGACAAAGAATGTATCAATACGAGTATACCAAGCTCTCGGAGCTTGCTTCAATCCATACAGGGCTCTCTTCAAATGATAGACTTTCTTCTCTTGACCTCTTTTCACAAAACCAAGAGGTTGATTAACATACACCTCCTCTTCAAGAACTCCATTCAGAAAAACAGACTTCACATCCATCTGAAAAATCTTCCAATCATTCTGGGCAGCCAAAGAAATTATCATTAATCTCACAGTATCAAGTCTAGCAACAGGAGCAAACACTTCAAAGTAGTCAATTCTAGGCTTCTGCTTGTAACCTTTTACAAAAAGTCTTGCCTTGTATCTATCAACTTCTCCACTAGGCTTGTACTTTGTCTTGTAGACCCCACTTCACACCAATGGGCTTCTTTCCACTCGGAAGGTTTGTAAGCTCCCAAGTATTATTCTTCTCAATGGAATTAATTTCTACATCCATTGCTCTTACCCAACGATCATCTCCAACAGCATCTGTAAAATTAACAGGATCACAGTCTGCAAACAGAGCAAAATTCACAACATCCTCATCAATCAAATTATCAACTTCATCCCCAACTACATAATCATTCAAACGAGCTGACAGTTTCGACTCTCTCCGCAGATGTCCACTTGAGGTGGAAGCTGTAGAAATAGAAGAATCACAAACTGGTTGTTGAACTGGCTGACTCGGTTCTTCAGTTGCGTTATCTCCACCAATATACACTGCTAATGATCGTTTTACAATTTTTGGTGCCTTCTTTTTCCAATACCAAATTCCCTGTTCATCAAAAGTAACATCTCTACTGATAATTACCTTCCCAGTATTAGGATTGAACAATTTGTACCCTTTGGTCTCACTGCTATAACCAATAAAGACACATTTTTCTGCCTTATCATTCAACTTCTTCCGTATTGCATCCGGAACATGGGCATAGGTAACACACCCAAATACTTTAAGATTGGAGATATTTGGTTTCTTTCCTAACCAAATCTCATATGGAGTCTTCTTACCAATACTTCTTGTTGGACACCTATTTGACAAATAAACTGCACAGGCTACAACTTCAGCTCAGAAATCCTTAGGCATACTTTTGGCCGTCATCATCGACCTCACCATATCCATTATTGTTCTGTTCTTTCTCTCTGCAACACCATTCTGCTGTGGAGTGTACCTGGCTGTCATATGATATTTAATCCCATGATTTTTTAAGAAATCATCACACACAGTATACTTAGTGCCTATATCAGTTCTCAGAGTTTTAATGGAACGTCTACTCTACTTCTCAACATAAGCCTTGAAACTCTTGAAAATATCACATGCATCAAATTTAAACTTCAACAAATAAACCCAAGTCTTCCTACTAAAATCATCAATAAAAGTGATAAAATACTTGTTACCACCCCGAGAAGGAACATCAACAGTCAGAATGAATCAACTCCAATGGCTGCTTTGCCCTCTAAACTTCACCTTTTGGAAAAGTCTCCCTGTGCTTCTTGCCCAAAACACACGACTCACATTGTCGAGATTTAAAATTAAGTGATGGCAATCCAGAAACAATATTATTCTTCACAATAAAGTTCAAACTGCCAAAATGAAAGTGGCCAAATCTCATATGCCACAACCAACTCTCATCACAGCCAGTGGTACTAAAGTAAACCGAATTATAATAACTAAGAGTGATTGGAAACAACATGTTATTGTTCATGTCTCCCTTTGCAATCATCTCCATCCGTTCATCAGGAATTGTGCAAATACCATGCCTAAAATTAATATCATAATTCTTCTCCTGCAACTGACCAAGACTCAACAAATTCTGACTAAGATTAAGCACACAATAGACATCACCTATTGCACTGGTCTTCCTATTTTTCAAAGTAATAGGAATACTACATTTCCAAACAACAGACATAACATGATTATTTCCAAACCTCACTGTATTCCTGTAGGTCTCATCAAGATTAGAAAAAAATTTCCTTTCTTCCACACATATGATTACTACAGCCAGAATCAATGTACCACTTAAAATTTCTATCTTCTTCACTACCCCAGCAATAAATAAAATAGTTTCTTGATTATCACCACTACTTTCAGCTATTTGAGCATGTTCAGTATTGTTATTCTTAAGACCCTAACAATTCCTTTTTATGTTGCCCATCTTTCCACAATTATGACATTTAATTTTAGACCTATCACGTTTTTGTTCATTAATTTAAGCATTAAAATTACCTTTTGTTGGTATTAAAAACTACCTCTACTACAACCTCTACCTCTAAAGCTTTGACCGCCACGTTCTCCCCCTTGAGAATTCTGGCCCTGCTGATTGGTTTCACCATCATCGGATTCTTTAGGCTTATATACCAAAGCCTTCAATGCTTCTGCTGCCGCATCAACAGATGGTCTGTCACATGACATCTCATATGTCACCAATTCTCCTTCCAAATCAGCATACGAAAAAGTGGAAAGATCTTTAATGGCCTCAATAATCTCCTTCTTTGTGTGAAATTTTGAAGTCAAGGTCCGAAGAACTTTAGACACCATCTGCTCTTCTGTTACTTTATCACCATTGATCTTCATCTGACCAGCTATGGATTTTACCCTAGCCATGTATTCTTGCACCTTTTCATTAGGCTTCATCTCTGCCAACTCGAATTGTCTCCGTAACTCCTGCAGTTTAGTTTTTTGAACGTTTTTGTTTCCTCGATTGGTAACTTTAACTTGTCCCAAAACTCCTTAGCTGTCTCTACCTCCATTAACTTTTGCATAAGTCTAATCCAACCTTCATTCTTAAGTAATAGAGGGCATGATTATTGTGAGAATGATTCTTCTCCAATTCTTTACTTCCCTCACCTGTTGATTTTTCACCTTCCTCATCTTTTTTAGGTTCTTCAAAACCTGGCTCAAGTACATGCTAGATACCAACCATCTTGAGGATTTCAAAAATCATTTTTCCCATCAAATACAAATACATGGCAATCAGGAGGATTAAATAAAGAAGACATCTTGAACTTAAAAAAAAAAAAAACACAGGCTCTGATACCAGATATAGGACCCAAAAATATAATAAACCCACAAGAACAAACAAACGTGGATGCTACAATCTTCAAAACCAAGCCGAAAATGCAAGAATGTCAATCAATCAATTAAATTGATCAAAGACTAATTCACCACAGAAACCGAGAAATTGAACCAATGTTATTCCAATTGATTTTGTAGACTTGATGCACCGATCAAATTTGAACACAAACCAACAAAGATGGAAAACCAAGAATAAAGCTTAAGAACCAAAATTGAAGCTGATTGCAATTAACCAAAATAATGGGCTGCGGAAATTCGCACGACCCGAAACTAGGCCACAAGGCTTTTCTGATTTCTTTGTAATTTTCTCTGGGATTTCAATGGCAACCCAAGACATGTATTTATAGGCTAAACTATCCCTGAATCCTACACTGATTCAGATTGCAACTATTTCGTAAAACAATTAGGTTTCCTGAAACAAATACGAAACCAAACAGGAAACAAATGAATAGGAAACATAAACTGAATAGGATATAGAAATTAATAGGAAATTTAGTTTAATTATTCTATAAGAGTCACTTGCAGTTGGAACTGAGCTTCTTGTTTTTGGACTGGCAATGACATCTCGTGTCATTCACCGCTACAGCTTGTTAACAAACAATTGGATTTCTTGGATGAGCATGAATGCACCTAGATGTTTGTTTGCTTCTGCTAGCTGAGGGGAGATAGCAATTTTAGCCGGTGGTTGCCTCTCGGGGGAATATCCTTAATTCTACCGAGCTGTACGATTTAGAAAAGGAAGCTTGGAGTACGCTTCTGAGTATGAATAAACCATGCAAAATGTGCTCTGGGGTATTCCTGGATGGAAATTTTTATATCATTAGAGGTATTGGTGGACCTGATTCAAGGCTTCTGACTTATGGGGAGGAATATGATTTGAAAATGCGAGTTTGGATAGAAATCCCAAATGTGTCCCCTGTACGCTGACAGAGCTGTCATGTACCTCTGCAAACACAGTAATTATATTGCTTTTAACCTGCAATCAAAGGATTAAATAAATCTAATACAATGGTAGTTAGGATCGATCCACAGAGACGGATATTCTTAATTTCTTTTTATCTATTAATGCTTTAGTAACTATTTTGACGAGTCGTTACCTTTGTGTCTCTTAAGAGACCTTTAGTTTGTCACAAACACTTAAGAGAAATAAAAATAACAATCAACTTGTACAAATTATTGAGAAAGTATTCCACTATTATGTAATCCACCTTCGTCACATGCATGTAATCATGAACACTTAAGTTGTCTAATTATCCTATATTGGTTAGTTATAGATTACCGCGAGCACCCGCTAGTCATAACCCAATTTCTCCTTTAATTCTCGATAATCTCTGCGAGTCCCCGCTAGTGAAGATTACTTCTCTAACCAACTAATTAATTAAGCCATGAGTACCTGCTAGTGAACTAATTAATTATTTAGCAGCATTAAGATCTAGAGAAACCTAACACTAACAACTCCTATCGTCGTAATTCAAGGAATTATTACTCAATTAATAGTACCTCATGGCCGAAGGTTGTGCCACTCGAAGACTCTACCAGATTAAGGGTCTGTTCTTTTTGTTTCATTTTGAAAATGGTTTTGGTTTTAACAGTAAATTTAACATATTTTAATCATATTCCATCATTTCCAATACAACTTTTTACTATTTAGCATCTACTTTTTACATTTTCAATTCACTTTTTACATTATAAAATTATTTTCCAAAACTTTTTTTCAAACTTAGTTTGAAACCAAAGATAGAGAACAGGCCCAAAACTAAGGTGATAAGTCTTAATAGAATCTTAGTAATTAGACTTATGAATACTGATTAATTTAAGAACATAGTTAATTAGACTTAGATTAATTCAAGTTTCATATATGGATGGATTACGGTTTCAACACATAACACTAGAACAATATATTTAGCTACTCATAACTTGATAATCAAAGAAATAACTTGGAATAGAAATCATGAGGAAACTACTAAATACTTTACTGGAATAAAGTGCAATCGCAATTCTGGAGCAATCAACCGCTTGGCCAATTGGTAACCTGTGTAGTCAAGAACTTTGAACCGCTGAACAAAACGCAGCAAAGATTAAGTCTCTTCAAAAGCCAAATTAATTAACTACTAAGCGGAAATCTGAGGGAAAACCGAAGCCAAAAAACTAAACTAAAAGGAATGTGTAAAAGCTATGTCCAAGAAAAAGTATATCAAGTTCCATATCTATAGGACTTTATGAAACTAGTAATTGGAATAAAATCTATCTCCTACTCAAATAAGAAGATTAATCAATCAGCACTTCAGATTTGGGAAGGAGATCTTATGCACTTGGAATTCTGATTTCCTTATTTCCTTCTTGGATTCTCCTTCCTTTTCTGCTTCCTTGTTTCACACGGAATTACTTATTTCCGTTTCTTCCTTGACCCGCAAGTAGCTTCTCGGATCCTTGCTTCCGCGGCCCGATCCGCTTGGAGGCCTTTGTGCTTCTAAAATCCATCTTTTTGCACTTCTCTTCCTCAATTTGGGCTGTTCTTCTAAATCTGCACAATTAATACAAACCTTAGGCAAAAAGCTCATGAGAACTGCCAATTAATCTCTAAATTATCAGGTACAATATCAGCGGATCAAATATCCCCACATTTGAATCATGCTTCAAGCATGACATGAAAAATCAGACCAGTACAGATCCGCAAAAGACTTCATTCACACAAAGGATTATTTTTCAAAACTTAGGAACCCAGTCACTTGGTAAAATAGCAGACTGACTACTTATACTCAGCACACAAAACAGGACGAGGGACTGACTCGAAAAAATAGAAATTTTAACAAACTTTTGAAAACAGACTCAAACAAAAAAAAACTTTCTGCACATGATCCACACAGAAATCTTGATAAAAACATAACAAAAGACTCTACTAGAATTAGACACAAAGATTCTAAAGAATTAAAACAAAACGAACTCTATAATTCTGCCCCAACTCTTGTTCCAAGCTTTACTCACATCACAGACTCCGTTTTCATCAAAGTATATGCAACCCATTCCTTCTAAGTAAACCAATCATTCCCTTATCAATTTAGCACAAGCATACAAAAATTCCCATGCCGGCGCTCATTGGATAGTGATTCACACAAAACTCACAATTTTTAGAAATTATGGGACATTTATAAGCACCTAGTCTAGTCAGAATCATAGAAGTTTGAAAACCGACCATCGCCACAGCATGAGTTTGAGTAATGCATCTCTGTCAGGAGCAACCTTTATTATTTGGATGCAATGAGAAGCTAAGGGATTTGCAGCAATAGGACAGGTCCTAAAGGGTGCTAAGCTTACCCGTAAAAGAATTCCAATGTGCATAACAACTTATTACTTCAACTGTATTCAACCAGCCTTGGTACCCCTCTAATTTGGGCAATCGGTTGCCTGACTTATTATTTTCAGAATCACAAGGCATATTTTGCCTTCTCACAACACTTCAGCAGCTTACAACTTATAAATAGTCAGACCTTGCTTCATTCAATTGCTTTATTTCTAGCTAAGTACACAAAATTATTAACCCACTTAACATTTAGAACAACACAGCTCTTTCTTTTTCATTGATTTTTTTTTTCTTTTACACAAATGTAGAGCTTATTATTTTTTTTCCGTGGGCATAGATCAACATATGTACTAGCTATAACTTGGGCAAATAGGTAACCTTCTCTTCACTTTGTTATTCAAGAATATAGATTTTTAACATATGCACATTGGGGGGAAAATAGAGGTCAGAACAGGCTTGGCTTATTATTTACTGATTTATTCTAATAGTTAAGGCTTCTATTGGCTGCTAGGGATAAATAGATAGGTTCATTTAAGCCAAATGGTTACTCCTAGAAAGGTCCCCCCATCGTCTAGCTATGCATACTCAAATACCATCTTGACAGTCAGGCTGGCAAACAGTTAGTTCTTAGGGGAAAATCTCCATGAAAGGCTCAGAGAACTTGTTCATTTTAACCTTTAAGAAAGAGAACACATGCATAATTATGCTAAATAATAGGGCATTCACAATCCACAATCCAAATAGCATGCATATTCACAGATTATTTACTTCATCTATGGTGTTTATTTTAAACTCAGCTTCAGAATTTTGGGCAGAACTATATAAACACAAACTACCACACATAGAAAACCTCCCCACACTTAAACTGTTGCTTGCCCTCAAGGAACCAAAGTGTGTACGGAAATTGACCAATAGACTCAAAACACAAAATAAATAGAAAATTAACTCTCAAAGGATTCTAACTCAAAGAAATCACTAACTAAACTAGACACACAACTGACAACTAAAATTCAAAAATATCAACTAAGAAAGACAATAATGAGAAAATAGAAAAGAAGACTTACCTAAAGCATTCAAATGTGCTTCCCAAACTTTTCCATAAAATTCGCAAAGCCAACAGCCAATTGGGCAAGCTGCTCTGCAATATTTAGGAGGGCAGTAGAAGTACTCGCCTTTCTTTCCTTAAGGGCCTTCTTTTTGGATCTAGGCCATCTCCTACTTGCTGAAGGAGCTATGTCTTCTGAGGTAGTAGAAGTACTCACCCCATGGTATTGCATGTTTCATATCTGAGGCCGTAGAAGTACGCACCTCTATTTCTGGTACTAGTGGTCACTGCTCCAAAGTACTGAAAACTTGAAAAAGGACTAAATACTAGCAAAAAGAAAACTACAGAAAATAAAAATAAAATGAAAATAAAAACAAATTGGGTTGCCTCCCACTAGCGCCTTTCTTTTAAGTCTTTGGCTAAACTCAGTTCTGCTTCTCAGTATTAATCAGGAAAGCTGCATAGTGAAATTTCATCCACTTTCGAATTTGGTCAGAATCCTTAAAATACTGTAGACTTTGCATTTGCACCACTCTACTTGGGCAAACGGGCCTCTCACTTTGTAACTTCACCTTATTCTTTTCCAACTCATCTGGCAGACCTTTTATCTCTGATTTTCCAATCCATCTCCTTCTTTCTTGATGGCATTGCTACCTAGTATCAACTTGTGTGGGCGTTGCAACTCTTGTCTTATCATTGCTTCATTTTCACACAGTGGCTTTGAAACACACTTTTTCAGAAATCTTGTCATTCTTATAACTTGGAGGTTTCTCCAAGTCAAGTGTTGGGACCTTCCCTGCATTTATATTCTGGCACTTTCAATCAGTTAAGCTCTGAGTGAGAATCATCACTACCTTGTCCTGCAAAAAAATTGGTCTCAAGAGATTCTTGGACAAGAGGGTCATGAAGCTCAACATTATTCACATTCTTAATAGCTTGTGGATTTTTCATGGCATCATCGATATTAAAAGTATGTTTCTGACCATCATAATCCAAATAGATAGAGCCATTGTATACATCAATTAAGGCTTTAGAAGCTGTCAGAGTTGTCGTATACCTCTGCAAACAAAGTAATTATACTACTTTTAACCTGCAATCAAAGGATTAAATAAATCTAATACAATGGTAGTCAGGGTTGATCCACAGGGACGGATATTATTAATTTCCCTTTATCTATTAATGCATTAGTAACTATTTTGACGAGTCGTCATCTTTGTGTCCCTTACGAGACCTTTAGTTTGTCACGAACACTTAAGAGAAACAGAATTAACAATTAACTTGTATAAATTCTAGAGAAACTATTCTAGTATTATGTAATCCACCTTCATCACATGCATGCAATCATGAACACTTAAGTTTTCTAATTATCCTATACCAGTTAGTTATAGATTACCATGAGCACCCGCTAGTCATAACCAATTTCTCCTTAACTTCTTGGTAATCCCCGCGAGGCCCTGCTAGCCAAGATCACTTCTCTAACCAACTAATTAATTAAGCCATGAGTACCCGCTAGTCACCTAATTAATTATTTAGTAGCATTAAGATATAGAGAAATCTAACACTAACAACTCCTGTCGTCATAATTCAAGGAATTATTACTCAATTAATAGTACCTCACGGCTGAAGGTAGTACCTTTCGAAGGCTCTGCTAGATTAAACTAAGGTGATCAATCTTAATAGAATCTTAGTAATTAGACTTGTGAACACTGATTAATTTAAGAACATACTTAATTAGACTTAGATTAATTCAAGTTTCATACATGCATGGATTATGGTTTCAATACATAACACTAGAACAATATATTTAGCTACTCATAGCTTGATAATCAAAGCAATAACTTAGAATAGAACTCATGAGGAAAATACGAAATGCTTTACTGGAATAAAGTGCCTGCATAGTTGGAAACTTCTAACCGACGAATAGAACGCAGCAAAGATTAAGTTTCTTCAAAATCCAAATCAATTAACTACTATGTTACGGAATTTTGACGGCAACACCAAAGCAAAAAACTAAATATAACACGTAAAACTGTGTAAAAGAAGGGGTGTCCAAGTATTATCTCAAGTTGCCTATTTATAGGACTTATGCAACTAGTAATTGGAATAAAATCTATCTCCTAATCAAATAAGGAGATTAATCAATCATCACTTTAGATTTGGGAAGGAGATATTTTGCACTTGGATATCTGATTTCCTTCTTTCCTTCTTGGATTCTCCTTCCTTTTCTTCTTACTTGTTTCACACGGAATTACTTATTTCCGTTTCTTTCTTGACCTTGCAAGACAGCTTTGTTGAATCCTAACTTACCACCGAGCTGACGCGATGTCGGGCTCCACCATCTACTCAGTTATAGTGTTATCTCTACATCTTCACACGTATCATTTGTGCCATCTATCGCTCATCAATGACTCTGGACATCAGGTTGGTCATGGCCGAGGTCAATCCTCAGGTCGTCCGGCCGAGGTCAACTCTCAGGTCGTCTGGTTGAGGTCAACCCTCAGATCGTCCTGGATCCGCTTGGATCCTTTTGTGCTCCTAAAATCCATCTTTTAGAACTTCTCTTCTGCAAATGGGCTACTCTCTTAAATCTGCACAATTAATACAAACTTGGGCAAAAAGCCCGTGCGAACTGCAAATTAATCTCTAAATTATTAGGTACAATATCGGCGGATCAAATATCCCTACACTTGAATCATGCTTTCCCTCAAGCATGGCATGAAAATTCAGACTTAGCACAGATCCACAAAAGACTTTATTCACACAAAGGATTACTTTTCACAACTTAGGAACCCAGTTACTTGGCAAAATAGCAGACTGACTGCTTAGACTCAGCACACAAAACTGGACAAGAGACAGACTCGAAAAAATAGAAATTTTAACAAAGTTTAAATACAGACTCAAACAAAAAACTTTCTGCACATGATCCACACATAATTCTTGATAAAAACATAACACACGACTCTACTAGAATTAGACACAAGACTTTAAAAATTAAAACAAAACAAACTCTATAACTCTGCCCCAATCCTTGTTCCAAGCCTTACTTATATCACATATTCAGTTTTCATCAAAGTATATGCAAACCATTCCTTCCATACAAACCAATCATTCCCTTATCAATTTAGCACAAGTATACAAAAATTCCCACGCAGAAACTCTTTGGAAAGTGATTCACACAAAACTCACAATTTTCAGAAAAAAAATGGGACATTTATAAGCACCTAGTCTAGTCAAAATCACAAAAGCTTGAAAACCGACCATCGCCATAGTATGAAAAAGGATAGTGCACAAGTGTTAAGAAACAACCCTCGAAATTATGGACGCAATGAAGGCTAAGGTTGTTTGAACCGGGAATGTTTCTATGGGTTCTAAGCTACCTGTGAAATGAAAATCCAATGTGATTTCTCAAAACGGAACACTTCAAGAATCCTTGCCAATCTTACCACCCTCTAGCTTGGGCAATTGGGTACTGTCCTATTCTTCACTCTTCAAAAAACATAAGAAATTTCAACAAATTCCATCACATAGCTCAACTTTTAAAATGTACTACCCTATTCTTTTTACCCCTGTATTAAGTCCTGGTCTTTTTCTACTGAGGGACTGACTTTACCTTTTGTTTACCATGTCAACGTATTTTTGGGCACTCACAAAACATAATCAAAATAGAGCTTCTTTCTTTTCCAAATACTTTGCTTATGCAAAAACTTAAAGCAACCATTTACAAACCCACTTAGAACAGAATAAACCCTTTTGTATAATTACAATACAACATATTAGTATCACACTGGGAGGGAGAAGGATTAACACAAGGCCTTGGCTAACTTAAGATTTTATTTGTAACTCAGAAGAATTGCATATTAGGCTCAACTTGGTTCATAAATGGAAAATTAGGTGGGTTTTTTGCTCAAGTCAAAAGGGTTAATCTACTAAAGGGTCCCCCATCATCCACAAGTGCACACACCTATACCATCTTAACAGTCAGATCGAGAAATAATTAGTTCTCAGGGAAAAATCTCCATGAAAGGCTCAGAGTACTTGTTCATTTTAAGCTTTAAGAAGAGAACACATACATAATTATGCTAAATCAACAGGGTATTCACAATCCAAAATTCGATTAGCATGCATATCCCCAGAGTATTTACTTCATCTATGATGTTTATTTCAAACTCAGCTTCATAAATTCGGGCAAAACTACACACAAACTGACACACAGAAAAACCTCCCCACACAAGAACCAGAGTGTGTAGGGAAACTGACCAATGGACTCGAATAGAAAATAAATAGAAAGACTGACTCGAAAAACATTTGAACCAAAAGCATTTACTAATTAAAACAGACACGCAAACTGACAACTAAAATTCAGAAGGAGCAATGAAGAAACTACTAAGAAAAAATAGAAAAACAGAAAAGAGGGAAAGAAAATTGACCTTCAGCACTCAAACATGCTGCCCAAACTTGTCCATAAAGGAGGCAAAACCCGCAGCGACTTTGGAAACCTGCTGTGTGACAGAAACAAAACTTGATGCCATTTCCTCCTGGAGCTGGGCTTCTCCTTTCGCAGCTTCTTGAACTCCTTCTGTACCTCATCAAACCCTGCAGGTCCTGCATAAGTAGGTGGCAGCTGGTCCTCACTGCAAAAGTATAACGCCCCATCGTGGGCCTTAAAGAGGAGCTCGGTTGTAACCAAATAATTAGCAGAAAGAAAAATAGGGGCGGGGCAGGGGCTTATGCAAGTATTAAGGGGGTCATACAGATTTAACTTATTAGCAATGAACCCCACAAAATGCCCCAAAGATAGATATCTTACGGGGTGAGAAGCTATATCACCCAAACAATACCCAATCCAAAAACCAAGATTTAGCTTAGTCCCTCAAGCTTGCATTGAAGAATATACAACGCTGGGTTAGAAATGACATGCTGGGACGAAGTCCTACGACTTAAATTTTTAACAAGCAAGTAATGGCAGAATTGTAAAGTTGGATCAATAATCAAATATGTAGGGGATTGGATAGAGGAATAGCGGCATTCGAAGAGGTTAGGCTTACCCAAGCAACCTGTCAATCAAAAGCAGGGAACTTAATGGGGTGGCTAATAATCCCCGAACTCTAAGTCCTTCTCTGAGAAAATACCCAACGACACATTAAATTGATTAATAGAAACGGAGCATTAAACAACCGAAAACTGAGAAACTCTTGAGTACGAGTTAAGCCCTTAGTCTTAGCCTTCGTGGTCATGGTATAGAATTCCTGTAGCATTTCCTCAAAACAAGGGGTTTCGGGAATGTCTAAAAACCAGGCCCAGCAAATTGCCTCAAAATAATTGGAGACCTGCTGTGTAATAAGTAATTGTTCTAAAATAGAAGTATCTAAACGATAAAAAGGATGAAAATTTCTAGAACAAACCTATTTGTACCTTTCATCGTGGTCCTCCTTGGAGAATTGTAGGTTCCTCCGTACCTGAGCCCCAGTGGCAGTGGGGGCACGAACCGGTGGGGGAGGACTATCCGACTCTGGTTCTTCCTCAATACGGGGAAGGGCAATAGAAGTACTTGCCCTCTGTATCGTGGGACACTGCCGGCTTGATGACGTGGATGGCTGGGCCAAGGCAGTAGAAGTACTCACCTCAGCTGTGGTGTGGGCTGTTGCGCTAGCTGAAGGAGAAGGCGTAGAAGTACTCACCCTATGGTGTCTTAGGTAGAGGCCGTTGAAGTACTAGCCTCTGTTGCGTAGGGGGTGTGTAGACCAGAGTAGTGGTGGCCGGGTGAAAGTAGGGGTGGCGTAGAAGTACGCACCGCAATGTCATCGGAGGGGGTGTAGGTTGGCCAGGGGCCACCTCTGCCAATGTGGATAGCTTGGCCGTGCTGCGGCGAGTCTTTTTCTGAGTATGACCCCTCTGGTCAAAGGGAGTCTCCTGTTCACCATCGGGGTTCAGCACGACGGTGTCTGGAACAGTGGTCTTCATCACTCGATGGAGGTTGGCAATTGCTACGTGGGAGGCCTAGCGGTTGGTGCGGCGAACCGTCAGCTTTGCCAGGATAGCTATTTCGGCTGCCAGGGTAGCAAATTTCATCATTGGCCGTTGTTGGGAATCGTCGGCCTTCTTCCCAATAGTGGATGCTCCCGCCAAGTTGGTGTCCTGGCGTGTGGCAACAACCTTTGTACGCTTGACCACGACAAACTTGCGGCATGATAGGAGAAGACGAAGGGTTGGCTAGAGGAGGCGGGAGAGAGCACAGTGGAAACCTAGGGAAGTAGCTTCTTGAGAGGGTGAAAACAAAGTGATTGCAGGGTGAATTTGGGAGAAGGGAAAACTAGGGAATTAAACTAGTGGGACAAGGGAAAAGGTGGAAAGGGAAAATGTGGGACACAGGGCGGGTAATGGGGTGGGAGGGAAATTGGGGGAAAGTTTGGCTCCTAAATTAGGGGAAATTTGGGCTGGCAGCAGACGGGCTCCAAGGCACGAGCTCCAACAACGCCTACATGCATCTCCAATAGACGATGTCTGTGACAGGCTCGGATGACGTCTACATTCATCTCAGTGGATGATGTCTCAGACAGGCTCGGACGACGTCTCGGATAGGCTCTAGTGACTATTAAGATATGCAACTCCATGACGTACTGGAGCTGTAATAATTGCAATTTGGCCCTGCAAACATAAAATCGGGTCAGTAGTGCCCGAACTTAAATGCTATAAATGAAAATTCAAGATAAAATTATAAATAAAATACAAATAAAAAGTAAAGTAAAATTGAAAGAAAAATAAAAGCGGAAAAAAACACTGGGTTGCCTCCTAGTAGCGCTTTTCTTTAACGTCTTGGCCAGATGGTGTGTAATCTTTTAGTGGTGTGGACAAGGAAATAGGTGAAGCTCATCCACCTCCTGCACTTAGGTAGAATTGTAGAATTGCTTCAACCTATGTCCATTAACTTTGAACTACTTCCCGGACTCAGGATCAAGTACTTCCACTGCTCCGCTGGGCCAAACAGCCACGACCTCCAAAGGTCCATCCTATTTACTTGATAATTTGCCTTATCCAAATAGTCTCAACCGGGATTTGTATAATAGCACTAATTGGCCCACTCAGAACTCCTTCTGGCGAATGAGCTTATCATGTCTCAGCTTTGTCCGATCTTTGTACCAATTGGCTACGTCATAGGCCTCTAATCGCAACTCCTCAAGTTCTTGAAGGTGATATTGCCTTTCTTCCCCAACAGCTTCGGCTTCCATGTTCATCTTTTGTACTGCCCAATAAGACTTATGTGCTAGCTCAACAGGCAGGTGGCACATTTTTCCAAACATTAACCGATATTGAGACATCCCTATGAGAGTTTTGAAAGCTGTCCGATGAGCCCAAAGAGCATCTTCCAACTTAGTACTCCAATCCTTCCTTGATGTATTCACTGTTCTCTCTAGGATTCTCTTTATCTCTCTGTTGGAGACTTCTACTTAACCATTCGACTGGGGGTGATAAGGTGTAGAAACTCGGTGTTGTACCCCATATTTGCTGATGAGTGCGGCAATGGTCCAATTGCAAAAGTGGGTACCTTGATCACTTATAATAGCCCTAGGGACACCAAACTAAGAACAAATATGTGTCTTAAGAAATAGCTTAACTGCTTGAGCATCATTGTTGCATGTGGCTTTGGCTTCCACCCATTTGGACACATAGTCCACAGCTAATAAAATATATGGTTGGCCATTAGACATCGGAAAAGGCCCCATGAAATCCATGCCCCAAACATCAAATATTTCACACACCTTGATTGGGAATTGTAGCATCTCGTCTCGAACTCCAATCTCCCCAAACCGCTGGCATCCTTCACATTTTTGGGGGAAAATATAGGCATCTTTATTCAAGCTAGGCCAGAAAAAACCGGCATCCAAACTTTTTCGAGCTATCTTCTTGCTCCCAAAGTGGCCTCTACAGGTCACTGAATGACAGTGACGAAGTATACTCCCTTGCTCCCATTTTGGAACACATCTCCTTATGATATCATCAGCTCCACACTTCCACAAGGTTGGATCATCCCATATGTATTCCTTGCTTTGCTGGCCTAGTTGTATCTTCTGCCTTTGAGTGAATTCCAGAGGCAGCAGTGACGTAGATAGGTAATTCACCAAATGTGAATACAATGGATCGGGATTCTGATCCTATAAGGCTTGAACTGTCATCTTCTCACCTCGGATTATGGAAGTGAGAGAATATAAGTACTCCTCTGGAAATTCTTCCTTGATCGGCCATTCATCTTTAGGCAACTCCAACCTGCTCAAGTGGTCAGCCACCTGGTTGTTCACCCCCTTTTTATCTCTGAGTTCCCAATCAAACTCTTGTAGAAGCAGAATCCATATGATTAATCATGGCTTAGAATCCTTCTTGTTCAATAGGTGATTTAAGGCAGCATGATCTGTGTAGACAATTACCTTAGAACCAAACAAATATTGTCTAAATTTGTCGAATCCGAACACAACGGCCAGAAGTTCCTTCTCTATAGTAGTGTAATTACACTGAGCAGGGTTTAGAGTCTTCAATGCATAGTACACTGCATGTGTCTCTTTTCTGATCTTCTGACCTAGAACCACTCCTACTGCATAATCACTCGCATCACACATCAGGTGGAATGGCTTTTCACAATCAGGTGGTTGAATGATAGGTGCTGAGATTAAGCTCTCCTTTAGATTGGTGAAAGCAGCTTTGCACTCGCCCGACAATGCAAATGAAATATCGCTCTTTAACAGATTCGTCAATGGCTAAGCTAGCTTGGCGAAGTCCTTGATAAATCTTCTATAAAATCCAGTGTGGCCTAGAAAACCACGAATTTCCTTCACAGTGGTTGGGTATGGTAACTTCGCAATTAACTCTACCTTAGCTTTATCAACCTCGAGTCCTTCCTGACTGACTTTATGACCCAGTACTATGCCTTCTCTCACCATAAAGTGGCATTTTTCATAGTTGAGAACTAAGTTCTTTTCAACACATCAAGCTAGCACAGTGCCCAAGTTCTCTAGACATCCATCAAAGGAGTCGCCATATACCGTGAAATCGTCCATAAAAACCTCAATGCACCTCTCAATCATGTCTAAAAAAATACGCATCATGCACCTTTGAAATGTTTTTGGTGCATTGCACAACCCGAAAGGCATTCTTCTGTAAGCATATGTTCCAACTGGGCAAGTGAATGTTGTCTTTTCCTGGTCATCCTTGTTAACCCATATCTGAAAGTATCCACTGTATCCATCCAAAAAACAGAAAAACATTTTTTGGGCCAATCTCATTAACATCTCGTCAATAAAAGGTAGAGGAAAGCGATCCTTCCTCATGATGCATTCAATTTCTTGAAATCAATACACATCCTCACCCAGTAAGTAGCCTCATAAGAACCAATTCATTCTTCTCGTTGGTAACAACTTCAAATCCTCCTTTCTTAGGAACTACATGAACTGGGCTCGCCCACTTACTATCTAAAATAGGATAGATAATTCCCATGGCCAACAACTTCAGAATTTCTTTTACCACAACTTCCCTCATGTTCGGGTTCAGCTTCCTCTGCAGATCACGAACTAGCTTAGCATCTGGTTCCAGAAAAATGTATTGTTGGTAGACGTCGGGACTAATTCCAATGACATTGGCTAAGGTCCTCCCGATAGCCTCATTGTTCTCTCTGAGCACTCTTAGCAATCTTTTCTCTTAAGCTGATGATAGTCCTTTGTTGACAATAACTGGCAAAGTCTCATCCTCTCCCAAGTAAGCATACTTCAGATTGTCAGGGAGAGGTTTCAACTCCAGCTTTGGTGCCTTGATCAGGGATGGCACTGGTCAATCAGTACTCACTGGCTTGGGGTAGCTGCTGGTTGCCAAGGTGCTGACCTCGGCTGCATAGAGGGTTTTTATTGCTTAACAAACTTCTTCATCGCTTAATTCCGCTGTGTCGAGCTCTGTCAAACTCTGAATAAGTACAATCTCTAGCTTGTCCTACACGAAAGAGGTCTCAAGAAATTCTTGGACGAGGGGGTCAATCAGATCGATTCTATATATATTCTCAACATCAACAGGTTATCTCATAACAAAATCAATATTGAAATTAAACTTCTCTCCATAATAATCCAAACAAATCAACCCATTAGACACATCAATCACAGCTTTAGATGTCTTTAAGAATGGACAGCCTAATAAAACTCTAGCAGATTCCCTAGCAGGATCAGTATTCATTCTAATCACATAAAAATTAGCAGGATAAACAAAAGAGTTAACCTACACTAATACATTCTTAAGTACCCCCTCGGGCTGCATACATGATCTATCAGCTAATTGATAACAACTTTAGCCTCAGCTAGTTCCACACCAGATAGAGTCATGTAAACATACAATGGCATCACATTTATAGAAGTGCCTAAATCACACATAGCATGCTCTATTTTTTGTTTTCCAATGATACAAGGCAAGGAAAACATACCTGGATCCATGAACTTTGGTGGTAGCTTCTTCTGAATCACTGCCGATACCGTCTCTCCAAGAATTACCTTGCTTACCTGCCATGACTTCCTTCAAGAACTTCCTAATGAGGGGAATTCAGATGGCCTTTAAAGATGGTACGTTGACATCCATCTTCTCGAATACGGCAAGATAGTCAATTGGTTCCTCTTTCATCTTTTTGGCCCTTGGTTTCAGGCTGTTTGGAAAATGTGGAATAGGTTTGAAAGCATCTCCCCTTTTTGTGAGAGGGGCAGAACTCTTCTCTGTAACTAGGCTAGGTTCAGCTTGCTCAGTCTCAGGATTCTGATCTTCAATAACTTCTGGTTGTTTAACATTTTCTTCTTCAGTGGCAACCTTCCACTTAGGCAAGTTGCCCCTTGCTTTATTACTTTTTCAGTTGCTGGTTCTAGAATCTTGCCACTTCTCAGGGTCACGCCATCAACAGCATTAATAGTCTCCTTGGTGGGTACTGGACTTGTGAAGGTAGTTTACCTTGATTTCCCTTAGTCTCTTGCATGGATGCCGACAGCTGGGAATAACCTGAGCGATCCCGTTCATGGTGGTGCAGGTCTCTTTTTGTTGCTCCAGTAATCCTTTCTAAACATCGAACAATTATTCAATTGCATCTTGCACAGTTCTTCCGCCTTTTGGTTGCTAAATCAGTCCCTGGTTCTAGTACTGGCGCTGCTGCGGTGGCCTATATTGATTACCCTAAGTTCGGTAACCTCAGACCTGGGACGTCACCTAGTTTCTTATGCCCTAAATTGCTAATTGCTACCCTGTTTCATACTTAAACGGGACTTGTACTCCTTCCTTGAAAGTTAAAAAAAAAAATTGAAAATTTGCTGAAGTTTGAGCAATGCGATAACTTAGTAGGTAATAAAAAACACAAATTTTAGAAGGGAATATATAAATATATACTTTTGATTTTAACTTTAAATACATGAGTATATGTAGCTTGGTGGTAAATTTAGTGTGCAAGAGTTAAGTGCGCAAGTGCTCCCATAGACGGGAGTTCGATTCCTACTGGAGCCATAAATTGAAATAAGAGAAATTAGATTTATGCACGTTGGATTTGTTTTGGAGGGGGGTGCATCCAAAACATCTCATTTTTGTTGTTAAATAATATAGCTATGGAGGCGGGCGCGATTGGAACCCGCCTCCATAGTTGTTTTATTTTTATCTCAACGAGCACTCGCCTCTATAAACTGAATCATTGGCTCTGAAACATAGAAATAGTGGAGGCGTGTGCTTTTTGCACTCGCCTCCAATCCAACAAATGGAGGCGGGTCCTCCCTATGGAGGCGCCGGCAATGGAGGCGGGTGTCGGGCGTCGAAACCCGCCTCCAATATGCCTGAAAACCCGTCTCCATTGCCTCTCTTCTTCTCTTTCGCCTCTTTCTTCTCTGTCTGCCATTCTGTTTGTAGCTGAATCAGGAACGGTCAACCTAGTATGGGAGGAATCGTCCGTTTGTTCACGCAGTCCCCCGGTGGACTTTACCTCTGTGGATTTCTCGTGTTTCTTTAGCAAGTCACTGAGTAGTCTTCTCGATCTTAGGTTCACTCAGTAAAATTGGGTTTGATGACCTGCTCATACACTACACAGAAACACACCAATGCACATTAATAAGAAAAGGAAACTAAAAATTGGACACCGTCCCGGGCAACGGGCCATTTTGACAAAGCTGTCGTATACCTCTGCAAACACAGTAATTATACTGCTTTTAACTGCAATCAATGGATTAAATAAATCTAATACAATGATAGTCAGGGTCGATCCACAGGGATGAATATTTTTAATTTCCTTTTATCTATTAATGTGTTAGTAACTATTTTGACTAGTCGTCACCTTTGTGTCCCTTACGAGACCTTTAGTTTGTCACAAACACTTAACAGAAACAGAATTAACAATTAACTTGTATAAATTCTAGAGAAACTATTCTAGTATTATGTAATCCACCTTCATCACATGCATGCAATCATGAACACTTAAGTTGTCTAATTATCCTCTACCGGTTAGTTATAGATTACCGCGAGCACCCGCTAGTCATAACCAAATTTCTCCTTAACTTCTTGTTAATCCCCTCGTGTCCCCACTAGTCAAGATTACTTCTCTCACCAACTAATTAATTAAGCCACGAGTACCTGCTAGTCACATAATTCATTATTTAGCAGCATTAAAATATAGAGAAACCTAACACTAACAACTCATATCGTCGTAATTCAAGGAATTATTACTCAATTAATAGTACCTTATGACTGAAGGTTGTACCAGTACTCGAAGGCTCTACCAGATTAAACTAAGGTGATCAGTCTTAATAGAATCTTTGTAATAAGACTTATGAACACTTATTAACTTAAGAACATAGTTAATTAGACTTAGATTAATTTAAGTTTCATACATGCATGGATTACGGTTTCAATACATAACACTAGAACAATATATTTAGCTACTCATAGCTTGATAATCAAAGTAATAACTTGAAATAGAAGTCATGAGAAAAATACGAAATACTTTACTGGAATAAAGTGCCTGCACAGTCGGGAACTTCGAACTGATGAACAAAACGCAGCAAAGATTAATTGTTTTCAAAAGCCAAATCAATTAACTACTATGCTACAAAATTCTGAGGGCAACACCAAAGCAAAAAAACTAAATATCATGCGTAAAACTGCGTAAAAGAAAATGTGTCCGAGTATTATCTCAAGTTGCCTATTTATAGGACTTATGCAACTAGTAATTGGAATAAAATCTATATCCTAATCAAATAAGGAGATTAATTAATCTATACTTCAGATTTGGGAAGGAGATCTTTTGCACTTAGATTTTCGATTTCCTTATTTCCTTCGTGGATTCTCCTTCCTTTTCTACTTCCTTGTTTCACACGGAATTACTTATTTCTATTTCTTCCTTGACCTCGCAAGATAGCTTTGTTGAATCCTAACTTAACGCCGAACTGGCGTGACATTGTCCTCAACCTTCTGCTTAGTAATGGTGTCATCTCTACATCTTCACACGTGTTTTTTGTGTCACCTATCGCTCATCAATGACTCTGGACATCTGGTTAACCATGGCTGAGGTCAACCCTCAGGTCGTTCGACTGAGGTCAGCCCTTAGGTCGTCCCGGATCCTTTGTGCTCCTAAAATCCATCTTTTAGAACTTCTCTTCTAAAATTGGGCTGCTCTCTTAAATCTGCACAATTATTACAAGCCTTGGGCCAAAAGCCCATGAGAACTGCCAATTAATCTCTAAATTATTAGGTACAATATCGGCGGATCAGAAGTTTTCAAAAATGGCCGACCCAACAACACACCAGCAGACTCTTTGGCAGGATCATCATTCATTTTAAGCACATAAAATTCAGCCTAATAAACAAAAGAATTTACACCCACCAAAACATTCTCAAGGAGTTCTATAGGATGTACACATGATCGGTCTGCTAGTTGTATCACTACATTTGTATCGACTAGCTCAACACTGGATAAGGTCAAATAGACAGACAAAGGCATAACATTAATGGAAGCACCAAGGTCACACATAGCATGTTTTATTTTTCTAATCCCAATAGTGCAAGGTAAAGAAAACATACCTGGATCCTTGCATTTGGGAGGGAGCTTTTTCTGAACTACTGCTGAGATTGTCTCATTGAGTATCACATTGTTAGCTCCTCTTGGCTTGCCAGCCATGAATTCCTTCAAGAACTTCCCAGTCGTAGGGATCTTAATGGCTTTAGGAAGAGGAATATTTACATCCATCTTCTCAAAGGTTGCAATATAGTCAATCTAATCCTTCTTGACCTTCTTCACCTTTGGTTTCAAGCTATTTGGGAAAGGTGAAATAGGCTGATATAAATCTCCCCTTTTTTTGAGAGGTGCAGAACTCTTGCCAAGCTTACCGTCTTGATGTATTAGCTCCTCAACATTGGTAAACTCGAGTACTTCCACCTCAGGATCCTCCGTCGGCTTGGGCAACCCGGCCCTTGCTGATTCTAATTTTTGAACTGTTGGTTCCAAAACCTTCCCACTTCTTAGTGTGATTTTGTTTATGTTCTCCACAGAAGGAACCTGTACCTGAAAGTTAATTTGCCCTGGTTCCCCCTCAATTCTTGCATGGAGGTTGAAAGTTGGTACAAAACTTGTACTATCCCATTCATGGCGGTTCTTTGCTCATTTTGTTGCTCAAATAACTCCCCAATCGCTTATTCTACAGTTTTGCCACAACTTTTTGACTGATTTGATTATGAAAATTCCTCTGTTGGGGTGGTTGGTATAATACCCTCTGATTCAAACTCAATCTTAGTGCAGGAACATATACTTCTTTGGGTTCAGTATTTTTAGATACTAAATTTTTCTACTCTAGTTCAGCGACTATGGTAGGCTTGGGCAAACCGGCTCTTACTGACGATAATTTTTGCATAGCTGGGTCCCATACCTTTGCTATTCTCATATTTATTGCACTGACATTCTCTCTAGGCTGAACCTGAACCTGAGAAGGTAGCTTGTCCTGATAACCTCTGATTTCTTGCATTGATGACTGCAATTGGGACAACATCTGAGCAATTCCCTCCATGGAAGTCCAACTCTCTTTTTGTTGCTCAATTAACCCTTTTTACTGATCAAAGAGTTCTCTGATTGCATCTTCCACTGTTCTTCCATTCCTCTATGGACAAATCTGGCCCTAATTTTGAATATTCCTCTGTTGGAGTGGCACGTAGATCGTGCCTTGATTCCAATTAGTGCTAAAAGCTGGACCTTGGGTTTGCTGATTGTTATTCCAATTACAATTGGAATTATTCTAGTTCCATCCCCCAGCATTAGCTTGAACTACTGGCACATCTTGTGCGAGATTGCACTGCTGTGCTGTATGGCCTCGATGTCCACAACATCCACACATTATCTCTTCCTTGCTATTCCCAACCGAAGTTGCTAATTGCGCCACCACTGTAGTTAATTTTTCTACATTGGCAGTGAGCTGATTCATCTTTTCTTCGTTAGTATCATCTACCAATCTTACCTCAGTCGGCCTCTTGGCCAAACGGATGGGTTCTGCGAACTCTGCTTTGGACTCAATCATGTCTTCAATCACTTTCGTGGCGGCTGTCACCACATTATTCTGAAAAGCTCCTCTACTTGCGGAAGCCATCAGGTTCCTCTTCTCTCTGGTCATACCATGGTAAAAATATTGGATTAACTGGGCAGGCTTGTATTTATGGTTGGGATAGCTTTCCACCAACTCATTCAACCAAAGCCAATAGTTGCTTAAGGATTCATCATAGTCTTGCTGAATGCTACTTATCTCTTTCATCAATGCATTCATCTTGGTTGATGGAAAATACTTCTTCAGGAAGAGTCCCTTTATCTGTCCCCACTCAGTAATCAAATTTGGAGGCAAGGATGCAAATCGTCTGTATGCTTGCCCTGTAAACACGTACAGGAAAGCCACCAACTTGAGTTGCTCGAGTGTAGCTCTAGTCGAATTCTCCCCACATCACAGTTGCGAATGTATTCTTCCAAAAAACAGTGGGGGTCTTCTCCTCTATTTCCATGAAATTTGGAAATAGAATTTAGCCATCCAAGTTTCAGGGGAAATCCATTAGCCAAGTTAGGCTTCACAATTGCCAACGGCTTATCGGTAGTCTTATGACTACATAGCTCCTTCAACATCGGCTCAGCTGCAGCTACTGCCTGCTTCTCTGTCTGCCATTCTATTCGTTGCTGAATAAGAACGGTTGACCTAGCATGGAGGAATCGTCCGCTTGCTCAAGCGGCCCTTTGGCAGAGTTCAGATCTGTTTGCTCCGCCAACTTGCAATCCCATGCTTCCTTATACAGTCGCCGAGTAGTTTTCTCGATCTTGGGATCACTTAGTAAAATTAGGTTCGAATACCTGCTCATACACTACACAGAAACAAGCCAATGCACATTAATAGGAAAAATAAATTAAAAATTGGAAACCGTCCCTGGCAACGGCTCCATTTTGACAGAGCTGTCGTATACCACTGCAAACATGGTAATTATACTGCTTTTAACCTGCAATCAAAGGATTAAATAAATCTAATGCAATGGTAGTCAGGATCGATCCACAGGGACGGATATTCTTAATTTCTTTTTATCTATTAATGCTTTAGTAATTATTTTGACGAGTCGTCACCTTCGTGTCTCTTAAGAGACCTTTAGTTTGTCACGAATACTTAAGAGAAATAGAACTAACAATTACCTTGTATAAATTATAGAGAAAGTATTGTAGTATTATGTAATCCACCTTCATCGCATGCATGCAATAAAGAACACTTAAGTTGTCTAATTATCCTATACTGGTTAGTTATAGATTACCGTGAGTACCAGCAAGTCATATCTCAATTTCTCCTTATCTTCTCGGTAAGCTCTGCGAGTCCTCGCTAGTCAAGATTACTTCTCTAACCAACTAATTAATTAAGCTACTAGTACCCGGTAGTCACCTAATTACTTATTTAGCAGCATTAAGGTCTAGAGAAACCTAACACTAACAACTCCTATCGTCGTAATTCAAGGAATTATTACTCAATTAATAGCACCTCATGGCTAAAGGTTGTGCCACTTGAAGGCTCTACCAAATTAAACTAAGGTGATCAGTCTTAATAGAATCTTAGTAATTAGACTTATGAACACTGATTAATTTAATAACATAGTTAATTAGACTTAGATTAATTCAAGTTTCATACATGCATATTACAATTTCAATACATAACACTAGAACAATATATTTAGCTACTCATAACTTGATAATCAAAGAAATAACTTGGAATAGAAATTATGAGAAAAATATGAAATACTTTACTTGAATAAAATGCAATCGCAATTCTAGAGCAACCAACCGCTTGGGCAATTGGTAGCCTACGTAGTCGGGAACTTTGAACCGATGAACAAAACACAGCAAAGATTAAGTCTTGTCAAAAGCCAAATTAATTAACTACTAAGCTACGAAAATCTGAGGGAAAACCGAAGCCAAAAAACTAAACTAAAAGAATGTGTAAAAGCTACGTCCAAGAAAAAGTATATCAAGTTCCATATATATAGGACTTTATGAAACTAGTAATTGGAATAAAATCTAACTCCTACTGAAATAAGGAGATTAATCAATCAGCACTTCAGATTTGGGAAGGAGATCTTGTGCTCTTGGAATTCTGATTTCCTTCTTTCCTTCTTGGATTCTTCTTCCTTTTCTGCTTCGTTGTTTCACACGAAATTACTTATTTCCATTTCTTCCTTGACTTCAGTTCCTTGACCCCCAAGTAGCTTCTCGGATCCTTGCTTTCACGGCCCAATCCGCTTAGAGGCCTTTGTGCTTCTAAAATCCATCTTTTTGTACTTCTCTTCTGCAGTTGGACAAAAAGCCCGTGAGAACTGCCAATTAATCTCTAAATTATCAGGTACAATATCAGCAGATCATACGCACTACTTGGAGAACCAGATGCTTGTTATGTCAGGAGTGCCGCCTTTGGTTGTAGTTCTTAATAAAGAGTTGTACGCCACTGATCATGCTGACATGGCTATGAGAAAATATAACAAGTTGAATAGGGTATGGTTGACACTTGGTAGGTTGCCCGAATGAGCAAATTCAGTAAATGGTTGGGGCTTGGCATTTAGGGCATGTAGCGACAAGCTTATAGTAATTGGTGGACCAAGGAACATGGCTGTAGGGTTTATTGATGTCAGTTCTTGTGTTCCGAGTGAAGGTACACCACAGTGGAACTTGCTCGGCCAAAGGCCAATTGGAAATTTTGTCTATAATGGTCCAATGGTCCAATGGTCCGATGTAGTCTAAGGAGCACTTGAAGTGACTCAACATAATTCTTCAAAAGCTCACAAGTCTCTTCTAGTACATAAATTGAATCTGCTACAGATGGTTTTCACTCTTGTTGAAGCACATAGGATGCCTACAGATACTCAGCTCATCAATCGCAGGTTGACGAAGCCATATATTCCAACTACATCATCTGTGCCGCACTCACCAAAAGACTTAGTGACAACAACCAAGAGAATGAAGGGGAGGTAGCTTATGGCCCCTGGGAAA
The DNA here is from genome assembly GCA_016801395.1 of Leptodermis oblonga. Lineage (NCBI taxonomy): Eukaryota > Viridiplantae > Streptophyta > Magnoliopsida > Gentianales > Rubiaceae > Leptodermis > Leptodermis oblonga. The sequence continues at coordinate 40,304 of VMRK01000091.1, forward strand.
CTGATGACGAAGACAACCTTGAGGATGAAGTAGAGAACTACATTACAGGGCCTAAAAAGCACGAGCCAGCGAACACTTACTTTGAGCATCGACTTCGGAGGCAGTTTAAAGTAGATTATAGAAAACTAAACAAAATAGGCCACAAAATGCAAACCAATAAAATGGGTAACCAACCCCGGGCTTAACTATAAAAAAAAAAAAGTCTAATTTGAAGGTGCAGAGTGAACGGGTCCATTTACTACCGTCTTTTGTGGTAGGGGTGATTTGGAAGGCGCGCAACAAGAAGATTTTTTACTCGATTGTTTCAACCTATTTTATGGTTATTCAGGAAGTTCAGAGTTTGTTTTTGTCAGTGCTGGACACGCACCCCTTAGAAGGTTTTCCTCGGGTTGATGGATACTGGATATCGTCTGGTGTATTGCCTTGTTTGAGAGAGATTCGGAGAAGGGAAGCCTAACTTATATCATGATCTCCACCGACTAAGGTGTGGAAACTGAATGCGGATGAATCGGCTTTGGGTAACCCCGGACATATTGGCGCAGGTTTTGTTATTCGTGGACGATATAGTAGAGTGGCAGTGGAGAGATCAGTGTATTTGGGGTATGGAACGAATTTTTTTGCCGAAGCACAGGCCCTTTTGCTGGGTTTAAGGGAATGCTGATGATTGGGGTTGGCTGAGGTAGATGTGGAGTCAGACTTGTTGGTATTAGTAATGTGGTTCGTCACCTTTTCAAGGTTCCATGGACTCTTTTACACACACTAAGCGAAATCTGGTCTCCCATGGATGGGCAGCTCATGATTAAACATGTGTTACAAGAAGGGAAACTCAATTGCAGATGGGCTGGCGCGAGAAGCTAGTAGTACAAAGCAGACGGTTTTACTCGACGCCCTTGAGCTCATCCGTAGGGTCAAGTGTCTTGTTAGTTTAGATAGTCGGTTTGTTCCAAGGCTTAGGATGGTAAAGATTTAATTTACCTTTTGTAATCATTTGCTTTTCTTAAAGAGTTAAGGTCATTATGTCCCCCTCATCTCTGTGTATAATTTATTTAATTATTAATAAAGGGTCTCAAAGCCCTCACCTACTTAATCGACCGTTTTCCACCCAAAAAAATAATAATTTGTCTAAGAATGGTCTAGATGTTTCCAATTAAACCTTTTGAGAGAAATGAATCGGCAACATATTTTGTTTCTTCCCCAACCTCCATTAGAATTTATTTTAACCCTTCCTTTTGCACTTGGCCTTAACTGTGCTAGTTGTTAACACAAGTGGGGACCCACAATTATTGTTCTTTTTATTTTGTTACACTTGCCTCTACATTTTTTCCGTTTGCCAATATAAGAGAAAGATCGTCATGCAACCTTAATTTGCCAAAGTTTCAATACATCATGAAAGACTTGTAATAGTTATTGATAAATAAGCACCAGCCTTTTTTCCTGTTTTTTTTAGGATAACCACCAGCCTTTTTTCCTTTTTTTTTTGAGGATAACCACCAGCCTTTTATATGTTGATATGTATATTTTTTGAAAGTGAGTCAATAAGAGCAGTTATTAATTAAATTAGGTAATGTTGAGTGACTGAAAAAAAAAAAAAAAAAACAACAAAAACAAACCATTGTTCATGTATTTAAATGGCTTAAAAACCATCAAAAAAATAATGACATGATAGTTATTAACCACCCAATTATTTAATACGTGTTATTAAAAGTTGTGTGACACTTGACCTCAATTTTCAAACGTATAAATATAATGGTTGACACATCATGAAGACTTACAATACTTTTTGTATGTAATACTTTTTGTATTTGATACTTGACTTTAATTTGGCCAAATTTCAACACAGAGGGAAGATGCACTGTGCAAATAGCTATTGCATTATTTCCTTTGGGTAAATTAATAAAGCCCACTAAGGTTTATCAAAATTATCAAATACCCCTTGCAGTTTGTCCAAATTACAAAAAAACTTGGTATAGTCAAGTAACTTTTTTAGTTCAAAGGGAATACAGGCAATGTTTCTAAAAACGTCAAGGTTTGTTTTGAAAATTTTGAAACCCCAAGGGTAATTTTAATTTTGATGAACCGGGGGGGTGGGGGTGGAGTGGTTAATAGTATCACCACAAGGAGAGACGTGTCATGTAAGTACTATTATAATTTTTTTTCGTTTTGTTATGTGACAATAAAGAAAACTTATACTATGAGAAAGATGTCACGGAAATTAGAAAACCTTCCAAAAGACTATTGAATTGACGAACAATTGTTAGTCAATCAGGCATAAAATATTCGTTAAAATCACACTTGGATTGCTGAAAATATTAGGTAAAATATAAAACTCACATTTTATTCAATATCAAAAGCTAACTATTAAAATAGATGGCAGACCGCAAATATAGAAAAACTGCCCGAGCATGAAAAATAAAAGAAAATTTGAAAATTATAAATAAAGGAAAATTTTCCAACAATCAAAAAAATACTTGAAAACAATGAGAAATTTTGAAAATTAAAAATAAAGGAAAATTACCAATAATCAAAAAAATAATTGAAAACTTTATGGTAAAAAACATTACTGGAAAAATGAATAATGGAAAAAATAACACCTAAGAAGAATATTTCTATCAAAGATATACCTAAATTAAAATTTCTTAAAAACAAAAAACCAAATTGAAAGGAAATAGCCAATTATTTAAATTGGTTACCAGAATTACCTAAATTAAATGTTACTAAAACTAAAAACTACCTGAATCGCTAAAATACAAGCCAGGCTAGCAGGGTGGCAGAAACGTTTGTTGTCACAAGCTGGGCAGCTATCTCCCCAAAAGAGTGTTGTAAAGAGAATTGAGGCAGTGTTTGCATCTTTCTTCTAGTGACATTGGGATTTAGGAACAAAAAAGAAGTGAAGATCCTGTTAAAAGTTGGCTAGCCAGGTAGAAGAGAATGGAGTGGGGGTCCGATCATTCCAGGGGACAATAGATGCGTTTTCTTGTAAGTTGTGGGAAAATGTCCAGCTCAGATGTTCTATGGGAGCCGTTCATGTGGTCTTTGCATGACACAACGTGCATTTGGCGGGTGCGGTCTAGACTCGATAAAGTGCAAGATGTCATGGGAAGTAATACGGAAGTACTACTGGGTGATGGCTCTTCTCTCTTCTGGTTCTCTAGTTGGCCAAATATGGGCTTTTTGTCTCACCATGTGGACCAAGATGATATTATATATGGATCGTACTCTAACGGTGGCACAGTTTCTGGCGCATCATCTACTCAAGATTCTTACAGTTTATAATATAAGATGGAAATTGTTAGATATATAGCTATAATAGGTTTATGGTAATAGTAAGTTTATGGTAATTTATGGTAGTAATATGTTTAGTTTCCTTATTGGATTAGGGTAGACTAGTTCGTAGTTCTATATATATATACTCTTGTTTGCCCTATTTGGGACGGGATTATTCAGTCGTATTGTTTAGTTGTTCTATTAAAATTATAAGTTTGATTGTTCTTCTTTTTCCCTGTTTGTTCTTCTTCTTTGACATTTCTTAACATGGTATCAGAGCTAAGGTTGGAAATAAGAAAACCGAAGAAGAAGAGAAAGAAAAAGAAGAAAAAAAAAATTGCTGCTTCGGTTATATTGAGTTCGCGATTTGGTTCGAATAAAATTTTCAATTTGCTTCAGTTTTTGATTGAGTTGTGTTTTGCTTTTGGTTTGGGCCGCGGAGGATTCTTGCGATGGTGATTGGAGTTGCTGTGCATTAATTAGGTAATTGAATTTGTTTTTGAACTTGGTAGACAATTTGGTTTTAAGAAATCTTAGTTTGTTGAGAGTTTTTTCAACCAAATTCAAATGGAACTACCAATTTGGATTTATCCATTTACGGTTTGGCTCTCCTTTTTGGTTCTGCCGAATTGATTTCATTCTCAAATATGGGTCAATTTTTGAGGGCAGCATATTTGAGAAATTGAGCTCTTTGTGCTGGGTTGGTAGCCGCTCATGAAGGGATGTATCGGACTGGGAAAATTATCATCGGAGCATCGAAGCTTTGAGCTCGGGCATAGATTAAAGCTGAGACTTGGCAACGAGGGCTGGGTTATTGATTTGGGAATTCTTCTCAGATTTATCTGAGCCCTCAATGCGTCGGGAAGCTCGGATGAATTGGGTTTTGCGGGCTGTGAGGAATGGAGACGGTCACAACCAGTATTCAGTCTGGGTCAACGGCGATATGGCAGTTCGGTCATCGGAGCGACTTGAACTGGTTTGAGCCTATGGCGGCGCTGTTCTGGAAGTGGGTTGGCTTCCGGGTAGGTCAAACTATCGGGTCGGGTCGGATGAATTGGGTCTGAAGCGGGTCTGCATCGTGGGTTTTGCGGGCCTAAGAGAAACGGAGAGGATGCGCTCAACAAGTTTGTTAGGCCAAGATGAACAATCCAGCCCAGAGAGGGTTGGGATTGGGAAATGGGAAACTTGGTTTTGGAAAGAATTTGGTAATTTGAACAGTCGACTTCGTTTGGTGGCAATTTGGGCAGTCGACTGTAACTTTGGGTGGCGTGGCAGAGGTTTACGACAGTCACGTTTGTGTCTTCTTCTGTTTCCGGCAACGTGGCGAAGGTTTTCGACAGTCGCATCTGTATTTTCTAGCTTCGTTTATGATTAGGAAACTCTCGTTGACTCGATTCATCGTGAGTTTGAGAGGGGATGTTAGATATATAGTTATAATAGGTTTATGGTAAGTTTATGGTAATAGTAGATTTATGGTAGTAATAGGTTTAGTTTCCTTATTGGATTAGGGTACACTAGTTCGTAGTTCTATATATACTCTTGTTTGCCCTATTTGGGACAAGATTATTCAGTCGTATTCGTTTAGTTGTTCTATTGAAATTATAACTTTGATTGTTCTTCTTTTTCCCTGTTTGTTCTTTTTCTTTGACAATTCTTAACAGAAATCAACTTGGGAAATCTCTCAAAACTTATTTAGCAACCCCTAATTAACAAGCCACATGTGGCTTATATTTCTGCAGATATGGATGTTCACAAGTCGTTCCCCGATTGGATTTGGGTTGGGGCAGAAATTGGATATTGGCAATGGATTCAATATGGAGAAATCCCACTGTATTGCTTAACAGGTTTGAAGATTGGCCACATCCACCAAACTTGCTGGGTGAATGAAAAGAGGCAGCAGAACCAGCCATGGAAGCCTCTCATCAAGGTCTTAAACGCAAACCACCTCAAGTCCAAAACCCCCCATAAAAGACTCTGCAACAAAAAATAAATGAAAACATAAATAATATGAATATAATTAATCACCAGTTATAAGATTTTGTAATCAACAAACAATCTAGACTGAAATCCACCATGATTTTATCCTCTTTGGTTTGTTTCACTGTCCCAACATCAAGTACAGGAAATCGTCTGGTTAAATTCTTATAGAGAAACAATCCTTTTTTGGGTCTTTTTATTCCACACTTGGCCAGATTTCCATACATACCACAAATTCCTAAGAAAAATGCAACATCATCCACAATATTCAGTGGAAGCAAAGGGCTTATGATCGCCTCAAGCTTCACTTGGAAGCAAAGGGCTTATCATTAGAATTTATATAAGGGGCAAATGTTTGAATTGACATGACAACGAAAAATTTATTATTTAATTATGTTAGCAAAAAAATTAATTACCGTATTAAAATTTTGCCTTCTTGACATTTAGGGTTTGGCTTCCCCACTGCTTTATACCTATGGTAGGGCTACCATTCATTCCTGCCAGTACAGAAATGGTAAAATGTTTTCAAACAAAAACTTATTTTTACAGTTTAAAGTTTGGCTGTTCCCGATGACTATTTGTTAAACATGTTTTTGGAAAATTGTTTTATAATGTAAATAGTGTATTAGAAATGTAAAAAGATATATTTGAGTAGTAAAAAGTTGTATTGGAAATGATGAAAAATAATTATAACATATTAAATTACTGTTGAAACCAAAAACAAAACCAAAACGAGAAAGAACATGCCTTTATTCTTACTCCAGTAAAATCTTCCTGAATTACAAAGCAATTATACTCTCACTATTTTAATAGTATTGGTTAAAATTAAATATTGAAGAAATAAAGCCAAAAGAAAAAAGTTCTACAGTCGAAAGACGTCAAACACATAAGTTTTTGTATCAAAACCGAATGCTTTTCCCTTTCCTTCACTTTGCAACCGCCCCACAAAAACAAACAAACTCCTTCTAACAGCTCATGGTGATGAGGTCATCCTCACTGTTGAACACAAGTATCCACCATGTCAAAGATGTGGATTTGATCCAAGTGTTCGAAATGGTCGTATTAGGAATGTTTGAGCTACAAGCCTAGAATGAGAGATAATCCTAGTTGACAAGAATTATACAAGGGTAATCTGCACCTTTTAGGTGATTTATTTAGCACTTGTCATGGCAGTTTTCACGGGCCCAAGGTTTTTATAATTAATTGCATATTTGGAGATCGGGCCTAGGAAGAAAGGAATGTGCAAAAAAATGGAAGAATTGGAGCAGAGAAGTCAGCACCCAAGAAGCCCACACGAATTATGTGCTAAGCAAGGAAGGAAGTCCGCAGGAAGATTCCATCGATCCAAGTGAGAGCAGAGAAGAAGCGGAAATTTAATCCGTAAAGAAGAAGGATTCAGAATTGGAAGAAGAAAAGGAAATCTCAAGAAGTCTTCAATTGCAAGAAAGAGAATCCAATTCTGATTCCAAGATGGGAGTTTCCTTGTTTGAAGATGTTTCCTTAGTTGAGAAGGATTGACTTTAATTTCCTTTTGTGATTTGGTTTCTCTCCCTATATAGTTGGGAGAGTTTCGTGCAGTAGAGACACACTTGATGCAATAGTTTTCTTAGTTTTCACATCGCTACTGCAGTAAACAATTTCCATCCCTTAGTTAAATTTCTGTTATGTTTGTGATCATTTTTTGGAGTTCCTGACGGTGTAGGCTACCTTTTGGCCAAAGCGTCGGTTGCCGGATTGCAATTTTTGAATGTACAATACAGTTTTCTAGTAACTCTTTTAAAGGATTCTTTTACATTTATGTGTTTTATGTGTTTTATTATGAGTAGCTAATTTCTTAGTTTAGGTATTATGTAAGAAGCCATAATCCATGCATGTACGAAACCCAAAAATTAATCTAAAGTCTAATGAATTATGTTTCTAAATTGCTTGTGTTTATATATCTAATTAATAAGACTATTGTAAGCCTGATCAACTTAGTTTAATCTGGTAGATTTAGTGAGTGGCACAACTACCGGCCGAGTAGTATAGGATTAATTGGGTAATAATTTCTAATGCATCGTCAGTAGGAACTATTAGTTTCGGGTTCTTCTAGTTCTTAATGCTTCTATTTGTTACTTAATAAGGTTTGCGGGGACTCGCGGTCTGTTAGTTAATGTAGTTAGAGAATAATTCCTTTGGGGGGACTCGCGGGAAATTATCGAGACTCTATGGGAAAATTGGGTTATTTGTTGGGACTCACGGTAATACTTTAACTAAAACGGCATAAGTAATTAGATAAGTTAAGAGGTTTATGATTGCATGCATGACATTAAGGTGGATTTGCATAATACCGGAATTTCCTCTCATTAATTGATATTTTCTAAAGGCTTTTATTTAATTATTGTTTTAATTACTATTTTCTACAATTAAGTGACAATTCTAAGGTCTCTTAAGAGACATAAAGGTGAATGCTAGTCAAAATTTGGTTACTTTACATTAAATTGGAAATTGAATATTAATTATTGTCTCTGTGGATCGATCCTGTGTACTACTGTACTATATATTTTATTAGCATCTTAATTGCAAGTTTTAAATAGTACTTTTACTGTTATTTGGTAGTCCTACGACAACCCTATCAAACGGTTACCTTAGATGGGCTAAATCAAGAGGCATTCCAAAGGTTATGAAAGCTGATAACAAGCCAAAGGAATAACAAGTGGCCAAAAAGGGTAAAAAGGTAATTTCACCTCCAGCTAGGCCAAGGGTTATTTATTTTGGAGAGTTCTTGACCATAGATTAAAAGCATTATCTTGAATTGACAAGTCTTGAAAGTCATTAGAGTTATTGATTTGTTAAAGAGATTCTCAGTTAGTTAATATGCTTCCAGAAGTACCTAGGAGACTCAGGAACGATCTAGAATCTTCTTAGATTTACATATAAAATACAGAAGTTAACAACACCTTTTTTAAAACTCAAAAGGCATGCAACTAAGGGTTATTCCTTGCTAGGGCAGCCAAGATTAGGTAGTGTGTGTTTGTGTGTGTTTTACTTTTCATTCCTAGTTTAGGGTTTCCTTATTTCTTTGTTGGAAGTTTCTTGAAAAAATTCTTGCATGATTTCTTTTAGGAAATAAATAGATTTCCCTTTTAATAGTTTTGGTAGTATTTTTATTCCTTTTCGAAGAGGAATTTTGTCCATCACCCTGTCCATAAAGTGACCGAAATTCTTCTAACCCATTAACCTTGTTCTTTTAGGTTTCTGGTTTGTACGGTTTCCAATTCTGATTGGATTTTACTTTTATTTTGTTTCCTTTTCTACTTTGTAAAGGGTGCACAACTCCCTTCTATGTAAAGGGGCTTGGGAAAAATTCATATTTAGAGAATTCATAAGTGATATAATTTGGTGTAAGGTTTTGCCCATTTATATATTTTCTAATTCTACTGATTGAGCTTTAGTCAATCTCGCATGATTTTGATAGTTAGTCGTTAGAATTGCATGTTAATTAAGTTTATAGCTTCACCTAATTAAATTAGCTTTTTGCTTCAATTTGTTGCTTGGTTTATAGTTTAAAAACAACTTGATTGTTCCATCGAATACAAGTAGTGATTTGGATAATAAGGGGTTATACTAAATTCCTTTTATTAGAGTTTTGGTGACTTTCCGCACACTGTAATTCTCAACTAAGAATCCGCATCACATGGTCACGGTATTAATATGTGTTTGTGGTCACATTAATTAATCTTAAGGGCCGTTTGGTTTGAATCTGGGAATGGGAATGGGAATGGATTTGATTGAGGAGTCAATGGGAATGGGAATCATACTGGAATGGGAATGAATATTTGCTATTTGGTTCAAATCCTGGAATGGATATCAATGTCATACATGATGTTTGGTTCAGTTGAATATCAGTAATGGGAATCAGTCAAAATTCCAAATTTACCCCTACATTTCTTTAATGAAATAATTCAAAAAGAAAAGCAAAAGGAAGACGTCGCTACTACAAAAGTCTGCAAAGCCACTAGCTCAAACCCCGTATAGCCACCACACGTTCGCCATTTTCGGCTGGTGGCTATTAGAGGGGTGACTTTGTTACGTAAAAGCCACCGGCTTAAAAACCCGGTGGCTTTTACAAAAAAATAAAATCAAAGCCACCGGTGCAAGTATACCTGGTGGCTTTGGCCGAACTTAAATAAAATACAGAGCCACCGGGTGGATGTATACTTGGTGGCTTTGTGTTGAAAAAGTAGAAAACAAAGCCACTGAGTTGGAAGTATGGCCAGTGACTTTGTGTCGAAAACCATAAAACAAAGCCATCGGGCATGAAGTATATCGGGGGTTTTGTTTTGAAAAATTAGAAAACAAAGCCACTGGGTTTGAAGTCTACCCAGTGGCTTTGTGTCAAAAAATTAGGAAACAAAGCCACCTACTTTTGAAATGTGGTGGCTTTGCAGGGAAAAAACCGGTGGCTATGTAGGCACACTATTTTCAGCAAACAAATTAAAATCGCCAATTTAGCGGTAAAAAGGCAGGTCGGACCCCTTGTTTTGGGTAATTAGATCCACCAATATCAACACAGACAACAAATTAAACAGAATTTAATATCATTTTTTTCAACCCATACATGGTACATCAAAATAAAATTAATATTATTCACTATGTAATACGACACATTTCTATGGCAATAAGTAGTTAAATCATATAGTAATATTAACTACAAACATCGTACTCTAAGTAAGCCATGACCATGTAGTAGGGCTTATATGATAGTGAGGCTTATATGAGAGTGACTTAATATTAATATTATACACATCGTGTTTCCAAAATAATGGGAATTGAGTGATACAAATTCTTCAAAACAAAAACGAAAGCAATGAAAACAGAGGAATGAAAGATTTAAAGAAAATGTGATGCACGATTACAACTCAATTTTCTAGTACTAGAAGTGAATCCAACATTTCTTTATGTTTCCTCTACGGAAGGAGTGTTTTGGGTCATCCTAGCAATCATATGATTGTATCAATATGTAAGGCAGCATCATAAATATTCCAATCAAAATAAAATAAGTAATAAGAACTTTCGAGACTCATCCTAGTTCATATATTAAGTGACTATAGAATAACTTAACATTTGAATCATTAGATGGTTATCGTATAGCTAACTTGTAAATGACTAATGATTTCTGTAGACCAATTTTGTACAAGCAGCTTGTACACAATTAAATCAATAATATAGATTACATTATTTGCACCCAAGATATGAGCTAAAGCAAGAAAATTATACACTTGAAACAAATTTAACTAATAGAAAACCATGAAAGTATTGAATTGATGAAGAATGAATCATTGTAAAAGGCAAAAGTTCTAATAATACTACCACTCTACCTCATGTGTTTTATCAGTGATAGGTTTACACAGAACTATGCTATGCTAAATCAAAATAAAGGAGTAAATTTATGAAGTAAGAAAATGTCACAATAAAGGGCAACAATTCTTGCAATAATACCACTCTACCTGATGTGTTTTATCAGTGATAGGTTTACACAAAACTATGCTATGAGTCTCATTGGTGCTGATCCTAGTAAATTTGGTGCAAGCTGACTTTCCTTTCAGTAATTTATTGCTATTTTGGCAACCACTTCCTACCTGCATGTTTAAGCTTTAACTGTTGAGTAAGATATTTTATACTCCATCATATAATCTAACAATGACCATAACCGTATAAGAGAAAAGACAGCAATGAGAATTTCACCATAACTAAAATATCCAATTCAATATCCATCTGCAGAAGAACCATCTAAGAACAAATTTGGTGGATTTTTAAGGAAAAAGAACTTGTCTTCTACAATAAACGTAAAGTTAAGAGATTTTTCCACTTGAAATGCTTAGGTAGATCTCACCCTAAAAGCATAATGAGATATGATGTTTCAACCACCAATAAGCATGCAGGTCATTCTAATATATGATATGGTTCCAAGTCTCAAGGAAGGTATGGATTTCAGAGCATTTTTCACATTTCAATTTCAACAATTGCCAACCATAGCTAATAAAATTATAGGTATGAAAATTTTACATCAACATAGAGGCACCTGAAGAATATCGTGAATGGCATAGACCCCTATAAAGAGCTGAAACCTTTTCTCGATCATTTCCTCTCTTAGTCTTCTTCCTCCTATGTTCTGCTTTGGCTTAGGAATTGGATTAGGATGCTATAGTCCTGACAGTTAACTACATGACATTCTAAAGGAGAGTTAAGGTGTGATTTACTCCAACATTAACAAAGTTGGCTACGACATTTAATCAAACACTTAATATGCAACCCGTAATTAAACATCAAATAGTCTCCATCGGAATAAGATTAAACCAAAATAAAACACAAACCCAAATCTCAAATGCACAAATCCGAATCAAGGAAGGAGATGGGATTAACTGCTTCATCCAGATCGCTAGAGATAAGTCCTGCTTATTGTTGTTTCAAAAGCAAGGTAATTCAGTTATCCAAAGTTTTATTTGGGGCCATTTAGTCCACCACTATGAAGTTCAAGGTCAAAAAAACTAAAGCATGGACAGTTATCAGTTGAGAAAACCATCAAGCTCACATAGCAGTAAGGATCTTAACAAGCTAAAGACTCCAATCACTGGTTATATGTGCCCTAAATATTGTAAATAACTAATGATTTCATCCATGTTCAGTAGAGCGAAGAATAACAATATGATTAGGCTACATTAAGGTTCTGAGGCCCAACATTGAAAGATCTATCAATGTCCTTCTCCTTGGATGGTTTAGAACTTACAAGGATTAAGATGCCTTTAGAAATACTACTAAGTTTGCTAGAACTTAAATCTTATAATAATTCATCAGAACTTCATAAGCATGATTTGCAACACCCATTTTTGGGTCAAAACTTGTCATCATGAAGTTCAAACGTTGGAGCATTTGCTCATTTCATTTCATCAAACACTTTGCAGGCATTATCCATAATTCACCAACTCAAAATGAAAGGAAAAAATCAACCAATGCTACAAACTATAACTTTTCCCCCCAGTTTCTCTCATCTCGGTTGAACATAACAGAAAATCACAATTTTTAGCAACCCAATTCTAGTATAACAGCACAGTTCCAGCACCAAAGAAAATGTAGATTCAACTCACCAATTGTTCAACTGATGGTGTGCCCTGTTTTTCTTTTTTCCCTTTTGGGAAAAATTACAAAATTCAACTGGACAAAATAAATTCAACAAAGAACATATATTGCAACATTGTCCAAAGCCTAAAATACAGTAATCCCTCTCCTCCAAAATAAAAGGATGATGGATTTCTCCTGTTTGCTTTGGACTGAAACTGTCCCTCGTTGCCGGAAACGGAGGCGTAAATAAAAGACAGTACACAGCAGCAAAAACTATTCTTGAACTAAAGCTTAAAACGAAAATAAGGAAGGAGGAACTGAGATTGGAAAATGATGTCGCAGGAACGAAGGGTGCGCAGACTGAAAATTGACCCACACAAAATTAATATTGCCCTAAAAATTACAAATGAAAGCACACCACTCACCCCGGGGAGCCGGAACGGAGAACGGAGAAGCAGCCTGTGAAACAACAGAGAAGGAGGACCGGTTTCGCAATGGAGGGTGCTAATTTGTGGACCCAATTGGCAGTGATAGTGGTCGGCTGACGGTGGGGAATAGGGGTGGGGGGAGACTGTGACGAAGAGAGTTGGGGGCTGTTCCGGGGATTTGGCCGGCCAGAGAGTGGGGGTGGCCGGGGAAGAGAGGAGCAGGGGAATAAGTTGTTAACTAGTAATGCACCATGCATCTAATTAAAAATTAAAATTCCATTATCTTAATTGACTTCCCTTCACATTTCCAAAATTAAGAAGGCTAGGCTGTGCGGAAGTTCAAGTATAAATTGTCAAGAAACTAACATTTCCATGATCCTATGCTGCCTAATTGTTTTTGACGAACCATTTTAACTGTAAGACAAAATTTCCAATCTATGCTGCCTAATTGTTTTTAACGAACCATTTTATACAGTAAGACAAAATTTCCAATCTTTGGAACTTGCAGAAAATATAGCCCAAACTTTCCTAGAAAAAAAAAAAGGAAAAAAAGAAGCAGAATAGAGCTTTCTCTTTAAATCTTAATCAGCCCCATCAGAACACTTCTACTCTCAAAACTCCAATTTATTAACCCATGTCCATCCTAATATAGCTCAGTTGAAGATCCCCTATTTCAGTTCAATCTGCAACTTATTTGGGAATTTTCACAATCAATATAGAAAAAAAAAAAAAAGATATTGAACAATGGCTTAGTGTTAGGCTGTTAGCCCCAAATTCATTCGTTTCGATTTCGATTTAGTGCATCAACACATCTAAAACTAGTTTAAACACTATGCAACAAACTTCATTCCAGCACCACATACATATTTGGCCACAAGATTTATGAAGCCAAAACCTTTTTTTTTCCCTGCATTTCATTCCTTGAAATATTCTTCACAAGATTTAATGTTGGTGTAATTGATTCCTTTTACTAGCGGTTCCTTAAAAAAAAGTAATACTGCCTTGCTAATCTTATAGAACTGGAAAAATATACCAACAAGGCCATTCATCATGATAGAGGAAATTTCATTTTTAATTTTTATAAAATAACTAAAATAACAAAAATCGCACAACTGATTCAAGAATCTTTGGTGCGAAACGGTACAATATTTGCCTAACGTTTAGCAGAGAAAAGCAATTCAAGAAGCTTTAATGCCATGCATGTCCGATGTGAGAAAAAGAACCCCTCTCATATGTATGCTTGTTTTAAACTTGCTTATGGATTGAGAAACACATTATGAACACTACAGATCAGTTGGTTGACTTTAGAGACATATGACATCATTCTGGATAATACTTCAAAATCTTGCTGGGTTTATTTCAATAGTTGTAAACATCATTAGAGTATAAACTCATGAATTTAATGTAGGCCCCAAAATTATAATAACCCACAAACAAAACAGAGTAACACCAAAGCTATAAACACCAACTGGCCGCAAAATTAAAACAACTCAATACTTAAAGCTTTGATCAATTGAAGAATCTTCACCTTATCTCAACCAAAAGAAAACAAACACCTTTAAGGAATTCAATCAGAATCAAAGTAATTTACTTCAAACACCAAACATGAGGCTGTTATACTAAATTAAGCTGACAGCCCTTATACTCACCGAAGCCTTGGACACGACTTCCGTGTCTCAGGGCTGTCGATCGTTTACTCGACTCTGTGATCACGGCCACCTAAACAGACCTACAACAGGATTGAGCTGATTGCATCCGTGTCTCAGTGCTTTGAACAAGAACTAACTGAATTAGTTGAAGTACCTAATCTCGAGGTGAACAATTAGGAAACTAACTGAATTAGTAGCAGTACAAGGGCTCTCACCTGCGGAGTATGAAGACGCACAACCTAAAGACGCAAGGAGTATATGAAGTGTTTCTCAATTTCTCTATCATTACAATGGCAATCAAGACATGTATTTATAGGACAAAAGTGTATTTCGACCGTGAATCAAATTGTAAATATTTCCTAAACCAATTAGATTTCATAAAAACAAATACTAAACCAAACAGGAAACTAACAAATACAAAACTGAATAGCAACTATAAACAATTAGGAAACTTTTTAATTAACAAAAACTAATACGAGGCGCCGAAAAATCAGCCTTTAAAAGAAAACACCAGTGGCTTTGTCCGCCCTTAAACAACAAAGCCACCGGTTCTACTAAAACCGGTGGTTGTATTGGATAAAGCCACCGGTTTAAGTAGAACCGGTGGCTTGGTAACTACGTTTCACAAAAAGCCACCGGGTTGTTATAAACTGGTGGCTATATAGGTGCGTTTTATGAAAGACACCGGTTTATATGCAACCGGTGGCTAAAGTTGGGTGGCTTTGTGCCATTTTGTAGTAGTGAATTCATAAGTGATATAATTTGGTGTAAGGTTTTGCCCATTTATATATTTTCTAATTCTACTGATTGAGCTTTAGTCAATCTCGCATGATTTTGATAGTTAGTCGTTAGAATTACATGTTAATTAAGTTTATAGCTTCACCTAATTAAATTAGCTTTTCGGTTCAATTTGTTGCTTGGTTTATAGTTTAAAAATAATTTGATTGTTCCATCGAATACGAGTAGTGATTTGGATAATAAGGGTTATACTAAATTCCTTTTATTAGAGTTTTGGTGACTTTCAACACACTGCAATTCTTAACTGAGAATCCGCATCACATGGTCACGGTATTAATGTGTGTTTGTGGTCACATTAATTAATCTTAGGGGCCGTTTGGTTCGAATATGGGAATGGGAATGGGAATGGATTTGATTGAGGAGTCAATCGGAATAGGAATCATACTGGAATGGGAATGAATATTTGCTGTTTGGTTCAAATCTTGGAATGGATATCAATGTCATACATGATGTTTGGTTCAGTTGAATATCAGTAATGGGAATCAGTCAAAATTCTAAATTTTCCCCTACGTTTCTTTAATGAAATAATTCAAAAAGAAAAGCAAAAGGAAGACATGGAAGCAAAATTTATGTTTCTTTCTTTTGCTTTTCGTTCTTTCTTCTTCCTCTTCTTCTTCTTCCTCTTCTTCTTCCTCTTCTTCTTCAATTCAGAAAAGTACCAATTCCAGAAACCCCCTACAGCAAAATTTCAGCAAGCCAGCACCATTTCCAGCACACACACACGAATTTCCAATGAACAAATTCCAGCAACAAGCAAAGAGCTCCTTTCCCAAAAAAGTCCTAAAAACAGTTCCATTTCTCCAGATCTGAGGAAGAGGCTTAACGTTTCCCTTCCCGGAGCTTCCTCTCTTCGGCAGGGATTCACCGATATGAAGAAAAAACTCCAAAAAGGCTCTATTTCGGTGGCAAGCTCCATTGACGGTGTCTTCTCTTCTGCCCGAGAAAGAGCCCCAAATCTGGTGGCCACTCCAAATCGGACTCACATCCTCATCCCGCAAAAATCAAAAACCCAAGTATGAAGAGAAGCAACAAGAGAGAAGGAGCAGCAAGGGAGTTTTTAGTAAGGAAAAATAAAAATTGATTCCGGACTGGAATGGATATCAGAATACCAGGGGGGTACCGGTATTGGCCCATATCCAAATATTGGGGAATGGGAATGAGATTTTCATTCCCATACCCATATACCAAACAAGAACAATGGCAATCATTTCCTTCCATTCCCATTGCCCCCTCTGAATACCTCCAACCAAACGGCCCCTTATAATTATAAGATATAAAAATAGTTGTAAATTTATTGATCAGTTAAGGATACACAATTTTATATAATACCATGACAAATTTCTATAAACCAAGAACGCTTTATATGTTATCATTTGAACCCTTTGCACAAAAAATTAAGTTATTCCCCCACAACAACCTCCATTACTTTTTTTTCTACCTTTTTTTGACATTCACCCTTAATAGGGCCAGGTGTGAAGACAAAGGGAGACGCATCATGCATGTAGTTATTACAATTTTTTCCTATTTATTATGTGAAATATGACTCCAGTTTTACCACATGTTAATGTGATAGTATACTGGTACACTATCACGATTTCCCTCTCCTTGACAAGTTCGGAGTCCAACTCTCCTCCAGAAGTTTGTAATCCCATGCAGCATTATTGACCCTTGTTGGAAAAATTAAATCAGGCTTAATTGGAAAATTCTAGTTTTGGTAGGATTTAGTAATTAGTTGTTTAGTTTGTTTCCAATTTAGATTTGGTTTGCTTTTGGGAAACTAAGTTTGAGAAGGATTCGGGTAACTATGGGTCTATATAAAGAACCTATGGGGTATTGTTTCAGTTGAGCTGAGAGTTTGAAAAGTTAAGGTAAGAGCTTTTCAGCTCTCTGTCTTCGGGGTTCTGAGAGTCAGCCTGTTTTGGCTATGTGAGGTGTTATTTTGGGGGACCCTTTTTGGCTATATTATGATGTTGGGTTATTGATGTAATAGGTGTATAGGTAAAGACTTTCACCTTGCCCCGCCTTTGATGGGTTTAGTGATTTTGAGGATGTAAGTCTAAAGATCGAACCATGTTAAATTGTGTGTTGTTTCGTTGTTTGTTTTGATTATTTCGCTGCACATTAATCTCTTTAGGTGCTAAGGAAATTTTTATATCCTACAACCCTCCAGCGGAATTACGAAACTCTTCCCTTCGCGAATTTGGACATCATAAGCTGTTATTGGTATCTTACCCATAGCATTTTATATGCTTTCAATTAAATACTTTGCATAAAATATGTAAACAAAATAGTTTCTACCCCAAAATCACCATTACAATTTTTCTTTTCTCCTTTGTGTGATGTATAATTGGCCTTAATTTAGCCAAGTTTCAACATTAGGGGTGCAACTCTAATATGTCATTGTTATTTTTTTCTAAGAAATTGGGGTGTGGATATAGAGAAGTGGATGCAAACAGGTATTACGACTTCTCTTTTCTTTCTTTTTTTTTTAAGTGTCACTTGGCTTCAATTTTGCCATGTGTCAACACCGTGAAACGTATCATACAGATCGTTAGCTTAATTTTCTTAATGACACTTGGCTTCAGTTTTGCCATGTGTCAACATTGAGATCCACTGCTACAAAAATTACATTAAATGGCGGTTTTTTCAGGCCTTCAATTGCAGGTTTTCCCCAAGCTAAACCGTAGTCTATCCAGCAGCCATGGAAAAGGCACTGGCTTACCATGGTGGTTTCAACCGCCGTTAAAAAATACGGACTTTCTATGGCGGGTGAAACATACCCGCCATAGAATGTACAAGGACATTCTATGGCGGTTTTCTGCAAAAACCGCCATAGAAAGTGCAAGACATTATATGGCGATTCTTCTAACCCGAAATAGAAAGCCTTGCATTTTCTATGGCAATTTTTTCTTAACCGCCATAGAAAATGCATTGCTTTCTATGCAAGCTATCCTTTAATTGCCATAGAAAATGCATTGCTTTCTATGCAAGCTATCCTTTAAAATGCCGTAGAAAGTCTATTATAACCTGCTTAGAAAGTTAAAATATTCAAAATACTACCAAGATAAAACTACAAATCAATACTCCAATAGAAATTCAGAAAATATCATAGAACTATAATATCTAATAATTTTCATTCATGATGAATCTCCATCAAAAGACATCTAAGTATTGGCATAAAGTTCATGCTTCACAATATAACTAGCGCATAGTGTTCTCATATAGTGAAATTCCCTCAAAAGAACAATCAAGGACTATCCTAAAGCTCATACTCTACAATATAACTAGTGCATAGTGTTCTTATAGCATCTATATCCTCGATGACCAATGAAGTGACGTCGTTCTTGAAGTACTACCATAAAATAAAGACACATATAACTAACTAAGTAACAGAATAAAATACACTACTTAGGGAATACAAAACACCCTTTCGAGTGCTAATTTCTCAGATTTCATGGCTATGTGGTACATGTAATGCATGACGTAGTAGCCACACTCCCAGCCAGACTTTTGTTTTTTATACTATCAAATTTATTATTGCGGTTAGAAGATAATAAAAGTGTATACTAGACCATGTTAAATAATAAAATCTGATAATTAGTTCATTTTACCTTAACTATTATCCAATCAATTGGTGCAGGCACACTTTTGG
The DNA here is from genome assembly GCA_016801395.1 of Leptodermis oblonga. NCBI lineage: Eukaryota > Viridiplantae > Streptophyta > Magnoliopsida > Gentianales > Rubiaceae > Leptodermis > Leptodermis oblonga. The sequence goes on from VMRK01000091.1 coordinate 59,173, forward strand.
GCAATCCTAGGAAGCCTTGATAATTTCTCATCACCCTATGAAATACAAATGAATAAAAATAATTAGCAAGCTAGGTAATTATGATATTTTCATTACAAATTAATATAACTCACTCGTCTAGCAGTATTAATGCATCATCTTATTGTGGATGTTGTAATGAATCAAACTAGTACACAACCTTATCTCTCAGTCTAATGGCTATTAACATCCAATGTCCATTGCACACACATAATTCAATTACCTCAATTTTAAAATCATTGTGTCTGAAAAATTAAAGAAATAGTAACAATAATTACCAGTGAAGATACTGTGCCAGATAAATTTCTTTATTGCAATCCTTCAAGTTACGTGCAATGTACTGTACCCTGCCTTCATGATTATTTCCTACTTGCACGACATGATCCACTGTGAGAAACCCTATCCCCTTGCAGCCATTCTTTTCAACCAACTCATGTAAAGCTTGAGAGAATTTACATTATCCCCCTTGGTTAGTCATGCTTGAAACTCACTTGATGAACAATTGCATGCAACTGTTTGTGACCTGTGTTTCTCTTGACAATAAGTCAATGACATTCGTTCAATCCATATTAAAAGGATGATCTACACCTACGATGTTTCTTGTCAGTTGAAACATAAAGCAAGTTTTTCTCTCATCTTTATTTAATATGAGCTGCAGCTCGTTCAATGGATCAACTGACAATAATGGTGTCTGCTGAGATAAAGATGTTGAAGATGATATTCTCTCAGCCCCAGTATTTGAAGTACCCTTTTTCTCTTTTGAACATTTCTCACCTAAGAGAATTTGAAATCATATATTATACAAATGATAAATAATACTAAAAATATATGAATGAATTCAACAATAAATGTAGATTTATACCTTTACTAGATGGGGAACAAGTACAATCAAATGTTTAGGCCATTCTATAAAATATTCTAAGGCCGATCCCACAGTGCTAGTCTTTTCATCAGGAAATGGTAACGGGGCAGAGTCATCATAAGAAATTGATATTCTAACCCTCACACAACCTTTCTTTACCTCACCCCCGTGGTGTCGACTCTGCTTATATATGTTTCCCATGGTCACAAAGCATTTGTTACTTGTCTGTTTATTGATGGACAGCTGACAATTATCTCTGTCCTTTGATAATGAGCAACTTAATAAAGATATATCAAACTAGTTATGTTATAAAAATAAGTAGAGTCATAAAAAACATTACGATTCATGAAAAACATAAAAGATCAATAGTTAAAACTATTTATAGAAAACACGATAACATGCATAAATGTACTTTGATTACCTTGTACTCGCCTACAGAACTCAAATCTTCCAAGGCATTTGATGCAGGTCTACTATGTACCTTAGGCATAGTAATAGGGATCACAGATGAAATAGGGCCATTATATACCTCGGGGGTCCCTTTTGGTATCATAGAGGAAACATTGGTACTATGTACTTCAGGCAAATCTGTAGATGGTCGGGCTCTAAGGTTTGGAACTATTGAGAACTTTGGCTCTTGCTGTTGCATAGTCAATTCCCAACTCGGTACATACATAATCCATGACCATCATAAGCTCTGTTTGGGATATATCGAGCTTTTCTAAAGCTGCTTAAAGCTGTCTTTTAGTTAAAGCTAGTTCAGCTTTAGGCACGGTGGGCGTACACAGAAAAACTTCTTTTATATGGGCCCTAGTAGAATGACCGTGCACACGACCAGGATGATCGGGCTTTCCTGTTGCCTTGACGAGTATGTCATTTCTACCCTCCGAAAATTTCTCTGCTTGAGACTAGAGCATACATAATTTTTCCTAAAGATTTTATCAAAAAGATATAAATTAAAAATGTCACACAAGTTCTAATCATATGAGATGTTGAAACACTTAAATCATATGGCATAAACTGACAATTTCACTAGCAATACAAGCAGCTTCCGAGGTAACGTATTCACCATTTTTGTTTTCGTGAGCAATGACAGGATGTCAAAGAAGCCATGGTCTCTTCATAAGCTTCTTCAGACATACCGCTCTCTGACCTATTTTCCCCAATTTTCTTCTTTTCCTCTTCAACCATATTTGCTTTAAGTAAACGATATCCACCACGAGATAAATTATGGTAGAACAAGTTCATATTCACATTCCTTTGAGCTTTAGCACGCTTTACCTATTTGTATAAAAGAAAAATAAAATAATTAGAGATTATCAATAAACTTAGCAATTTCAAATATCCAAGAAAAATAAAAAAACCACAGAGAACCACCTGTCATTCTTCTGCCTCACGACTAGCCTTAAACTTGAGCCATATCTTCCTTGGAAGAAATCTATATGAAAGGCATGGGTCCTCTCCCTTCTTATCCCCAAAGATATACTTACCCAAATCATATTTGAAATCCTTCTAACACCTACTGGCCCAAGAAATCCATTTTGTTTAAAGTTCTTCAGTTGATTTAAAAACAAATAATGCCTACATTACACAAAAGCAGGAAGATGTTAGGAAAAATGATTCTTTTATATAAGTTGGTCAACATGCAATGTGGGTCATTGTTTGCGTTAAAAAATTGAAGAAATTTGGTTCCAATGCGGGTCATCTGTGGCGGGTTACGATTGATCCGCCTTAGAAACTCACTTTCTAAGGCAGTTCAAGTGAAAACTGCCTTAGAAACTGAGTTTCAACGGCGGTTTATATTGTTCCGCCATAGAAAGATTCGGGAAAAATAAAAAAAATAAGAGAATTCGCGAGCGCAGAAACATACACCAATATTAATTTTTAGTTTTTCTTTTTGAAAATTAAATCAAATTTAAAAGGAAAATGGCATATTAAATAAGCTTAATCACTATTTAACATACACCCCCCCCCCCCCCCCCCGTGTTATTCCATTTTCACTACTTAGCCCCACATGTTTTTAAAACTAACTTTTTAAATTGGAGAAGAAAATTAAGTTACTTTTTTTTATGTAAAGTTTTGAAAGAAAAAAAAGTAATGATTCCTGTAGAAAGGAATAAAAAAGAACAGACTCTTACGCTCTTTTATTTGGACAGTTGAGATACATTAAAGGATAAAGCTAATGAGAATTATAATTGGTATCAAAAGCATCACTAGCCCGGTGGTTAGTCGACACACATAAGAGTTGAAGGTCGTGTGTTCAATCCCCAACTAGTAGCAAAAGTTTTGCCCTTTATTTGAAGGTGGTTGCGATGATGTGGGGGAGAGAGAAGGTAGGCGACGTTGCGATGATGTGGCGGAGAGAGAAGGTAGCTTACACGGCCAAGGAGGGAGAGAAATTATGACGTGATAGAGATGTCATCATTTGATGAGGGTAATATTGTCATTTCAATGATTATTACATATGACTTAATCAAAGGGGGAGGGGGGGGGGGGGAGTGATTAAGCCTATATTATATTGATTAAACCCCCTGTGTTTATAGAGAAGTGTGACCTTTGCCCCCCTGTGTTTTTTAATTCGTCTTTTGCCCCTTGTAACCATAAGTCAACAATTTATATATATTGTAATGACTTTTATAACCCTCATGTATTAAGTATTATTTTGTTCGACAAAAATACCTCAACTAATTAAACATTAACAGTAAAAAGATAAATTAACTATTAAAACTTAAAATAATTTTGGTGAGTGGCATGAGATTATCAATAAAATTACGAAACAAAGTTATTTAGGGGGAAAAAACCTCATGATGTTGCTCAAATAAAAACATGCCTATGTAATGAAGGCTCCGTTTGGACAAGTACTTCAAAAATATTTTGATAAAAGTGTTTTTCAAAAACACTTTATAAAATATGTTTTTGAAGTTTTTTTAATGAAATATGTGTTTCGATGTGAATTTCAACAAAAACCTATTAATTGTTAATGTAACAATACTCCCTGTCAAACAAACATAAATAGGGAAGTTCAACACAGCTCCAAACAATAACAAATTTAGTTTTACATCAATTTCGATAGTCTTCCCTGTAAATAAAACAATACTCGCTGTCAAACAAACATAAATAGGGAAGTTTTACACAACTCCAAACAATAACAAATTCAGTTTTACATCAATTTTGACAGAGTCTTCCCTGTAAATGTAACAATATCCCTGTCAAACAAACATAAATAGGGAAGTTCAACACAGCTCCAAACAATAACAAATTTAGTTTTACATCAATTTTGACAGAGTCTTCCCTGTAAATGTAACTATACTCTTGTCAAACAAAAATAAATAGGGAAGTTTTACACAGTTCCAAACAATAACAAATTCCATTTTACATTAATTTCGACAGTCTTCCCTGTAAATGTAACAATATCCCTGTCAAACAAACATAAATGGGGAGGTTTTACACAGCTCCAAAAAATAACAAATTTAGTTTTACATCAATTTTCACTGAGTGAAAGTGTAAATGTAACAATACTCCCTGTTAAACAAACATAAATAGGGAAGTTCAACATAGCTCCAAACAATAACAAATTCTGTTTTACATCAATTTCGACAGAGTCTTCCTTGTAAATGAAATACTACTCCCTGTCTAACAAACATAAATAGGGAAGTTCAACACAACTCCAAACAATAACAAATTCAGTTTTACATTAATTTCGATAGAGTCTTCCCTGTAAATGTAATAATATCCTGTCAAACAAACAGCTTCAACCAATAACAAATTCAGTTTTACATCAATTTCGACAGAAGTGTAACTTTAACAAAACTCCATGTGAAACTAACATCAGTTATATCACACAATCTACGTCTTCTTCAAAGTGTAACGGGACCTGTTTCATTCAAAAAAAAAATAAAAGAATACATGATGTTATAAACATATATCGACCTAGTTGGATTACAATAGGAAATGTATATATACACACACAAATAAATATACCTGGACATAATTTTAAGATTTTCTCTTTCTTTTGGTGGACACTAGATCATCGAACCATAAGCCTTCATTGTGGTATCATGAAGTATGTATTTATCCAGTCTGGTATCTTCATTAAGTGTAGTCAATTCTGGTAACCCACTAGAGAATGGAGCCGACTCGTAGAGCCCTTCTTTTGTATCAATCCCTTCTAATATGTGTTGTTTTTTTCCCATAAAGAACAATGGACCACTGTTCTTCAGAAGGATCGATCACATAAAACACTTGTTTTGCCTACGATGCAAGTATAAATGGTTCCCCCTTAAAACCCTCTCGATTAAAATTTACCAAGGTAAATACCAAAGGATCATCAGTTTGGACCCCAGTATTGTTATCAACCCATTTGCAACGACATACAACCACTTTAAAAAACACATAGTCAAGCTCCTAAATATCCTCAATCACCATGTAATATGACATGTTTGCATACAATGGATTTTTATCCCTTTTGCTAGAAACATGCAAAGCCTCTGAGACTAATGTAACACCACTATTTTTTGTCGTTCTCTTCTCGTCTTGCCTCTTGGTAGCAAAAGAATACCCATTTATGCCATAGCTTGAAAATGCTCATACGACATGACTGGGCTTACACGCCAACCATTTTAATGTATCTGAAATGTCTTCTCCAATGACAGCATTACTAATCCAATTGACAAATGTCCGATTATGTTCATTGAGCACATCTTGGTCAGTCCAACCAGGATGAGATTTCCTTATTAAACTCATATGGGCGGTCACATAGGGCTCAACTTCATCAGAATTGTGTAGTATGTACAAATGCGCATTCATCAATTCAACATTAGAAGGCGTAAACAATCTTCCTCCATTTGTGCCCATACCTATAATTCTCCCATCATGCTAATTCTTAGGTACTCTAATTGCATCTGTATCTGACAAGTACCCAGTGCAAAATTCAATCACCTCCTCAGCTATATAACCTTCGAAAATACTAGCATCAGGACGATAAGAATTCTTAACAAAGCCCTTAAAGACTTTCATATATTGCTCGAATGGGTACATCCATTGCAAATAAATAGGCCCACAAATTTCTTATCTCACCAATGAAATAAATGCCATTCAAATAAATAAAATTTAAATACCTGACACCAAGAACCACAATGCAATGATATCAAAAATCTTTGGGAAATACATTAGCTGACACAAGACAAAATAATTTCATCTTGCAACTGATCAAGTTTTTCGTGAACGATAACCTTGCTACATACAGCACTGAAAAGGAAACAAAGTCTAGTTATAGTGTACTTGACATGCTTGGGCGCTATCGAGCGAATAGCTACGGGAAACAATTGTTGTATCAAGGCATGACAATCATGAGACTTTAAACCAACAAGTTTCAATTCTTCTACGGAAACAAGTCCACTTACATTTGAAGAGTATCTAAATGGAACTTTGACACTGTGCAGACTTTAACACAATTTTTTCTTCTCATCTCTAGACAGAGTATAACAGGAAGGTGGCAGATATGTCCGTGTTCCCTGAGCTACCAATGCTAAATTTGATCTTATATTCATGTCAACCATATTAAGTCTCGCATTATAACCATCCTTAGTTTTACCGGGAATGTTTAAAAGCGTACCTAACAGGCTATCACAAATATTTTTCTCAATATGTATAACATCGAGGTAGTGTCTTACATCCAAGGTCTCCCAGTATGGAAGATAAAAAAAAATGGATTTTTTCTTCCAACTGCAGTTATCATTCTTTGGGACTTTGTATGTTTTCCAAACTTAACATTAACATCCTTCAAAAGAGCATTCACCTCAGCCCCGCTCAAAGGTTCTAGAGCTTTTCTAAACTCTTGCTTTCCATTGAATGCTTTTTTCATTTGACGATACGAATGAGACTTCGGAAGAAATCTGGGATGCCTAAGGTATACTGTCTTGCTCCCATGTGTAAGTTGACAATAATCCGTAGTCTCCATACATATAGGGCATGCTTTGTGTCCTTTAACAGAATATCCAGACAAGTTTTTGTATGCTGGAAAATCATTAATGGTACAAAACAACATGGCACTCAATGTGAACATTTCTTGATGGTGTGCATCAAACACAACTTCACCTTCATCCCATAATTTTTTCAAATCTTCAATAAGAGGAGCCAAATGAACATCGATATCATTTCCTAGTTGTCGTGGACCTAAAATCATTAAAGACATAAGTATATACTTACGCTTCATACACAAGTTAGGCGGCAAATTGTAAATTGTCAACATCACTGGCCATGAGCTGTGTGTGCTACTTAGACTACCAAAAGGTTTCATACCATCTGTACACAAACCAAGCCTCAAATTTCTTACTTCTTCGCCAAATGAAGGATACATTGAATCAATTTTCTTCCACTGATCCAAATCCGATGTATGCATTATCATGTTGCCATCACTAGGAATACACCGATCTGCATGCCATGTCAAATGTTTTGCATCTTTTGCATTAGCAAACAATCGTTTAAATCTTGGTATTATTGGAAGATACCATAGCACCTTAGTAGGAGCCTCTCTCTTGTGCGCATCCATATGGTCTTCAACCTTATCAGACATTTGTTTCTTTTTGTATCGTGAAATCTTACACTTTGGACAAACCGATAAATCCTTATACTCATTCATGTAAAGGATGCAATCATTTGGGTAAGCATGGATCTTCTTATACTCCATTCCCATTGGACACAATATTTTTTTTGCTTTATAAATTTGATATGGAAGTTCATTATCTTCGAAGAGCATATCCTTCAGTACCCTTAATAAGGCTGTAAAACTAGTAGCAGACCATCCATTTGTAGCTTTCAAATTAAACAACTTCAAAACACTTGACAAACGTGTATATCTAGCGCAACCAGTATAGAAAGGCTTTTCATTGTCACTCAATAGTGAAGCAAGAACTTCTGGCTTATCAGCTAAATTATCGAACACATCACGTCCCCCAATCGATCTTTCTCAATCACATCCTCTTCCTTTTCATCATATTTTATTTGCTCCGAAAAAATCTCAATACTCTCACCGTTACAAATCCATAATTTATAAAACGGATCAAATCCCTTCTGATATAAATGAAATCTTATTGTATCAGACTTTTCGAACCGCGTACCATTTTTTTTTGCAATCTTTACAGGGACAATGGACGAACTTTGTATTCTTAAATGCCAATTCAATACAATAAATTTCTCAACTTCTTTCGCATACAAATCGGAGGTCCGAGCACCACATGACAAGACATTATGATCCATGCGAAATTGACACCTTTAAATAATCATAAAAAAGAGAAATATATAACTTGTCTAACAATATAGTAATTTATTGCTTGCTTGTCTGTATCATTTCATAATATGTCATTAATACAATATATTCAAAAATAAGATAATGCCTCAAATAAAATAATTAATGCAACACCACAACATGCAAGATTGACATAATGAAATAACAAAATTACCCATCTTTTCTTCATTTATGCATTTCATCAAACACATATTGTGCATAAAAAAAATAGTCAACTAATACAAATATCAATATTACATCCAATAGAAAGCAAACATTACAATCATATTCCATCACCAACAAACTAAATATTATACCTAACTACCCATCCACAATATTGGTTCACACAATTCTTGAAAAATCCATAAAGAAAATTAGATTCTATATATATTTACCAATGTAAAAAAAATAAGTTATTAGGGAGAAAATTTAGTAGTATCTAACCTCAAAGTGGTAAATTGCAACACCAAATATCCGATTCAAAGTTTGAAAGTTTTATTCTAGGGCTGAAAACCAGAGATTCAATGGCGGTTATAAATTGCCCATAGTAGAAAGGTTGTTTTTATGGCGGGTACCATGCAATTGCCATAGAAAGTCCGCACTTTCTATGGCGAATATCTTACCCCCACCTTAAAAAAGATTTTCTATACGGTTGTAGGAAACCCGCCATTGAAATCTACACTTTCTATGGCGGTTACTATTTAACCGCCATAGAAAGAACCTTTCAATGGCGACCATAGAGAACCGTCATTGCATGTCCATTTTTTTTTTATAATGGCAGAATCCATTTATTCCACAATTAAAGCCCCGCCATTGAATCTCCACATTGTAGTAGTGAGAGGACACATCATGGAGATTGGTACCTTGATATTTTTTTTATGACACTTGGTCGCAATTGGGCCAAGTTCAACACATATGAGACACGTCGTGCATTTCTGCTGGATGTTGACCCTCCTCTAAATTTATTCAATTTTTATTTTTAACTACAAACTTCTATAAATTGAATTTGTCCAAGAATAATTTTTCTTTTTTAAAATAAGTGGTAACCCATTTTATTAAGTGCTGAAAAAGAAAAGGAATAAAAGCAATAAAGACAGACCCATAGGCCTTACAAATTGTTCCCATGTTTGTTAAATCGACGGTAATCTATTTTGAGCTTGTTTCACAGATTTCGGAGTCGTAATCAATGAATGACTCTGGCATTCTACCTGTTTGCGATTGTATTACCTCTTCTTCTTCACCTTCTCCATCTGTTTTCCTAGGGCCATAACCCTCATCATTCTCTAAACTGCGATCGCTATGGGCATCATGTTGGAAATAACCTGGCAATCGAATAGTGGGAGCGCGTGGTTTAGCAGGCATTTGATCTATGAGCTCACTATCAGTTGGCATTTTGTGTGGGGTGAGGATCCTCTTGATCGGCTTGACTTTGGGTAATGGGAGGGATCTAGGTACTCTTTCTAGACTAGTCTACATTGGCTGAGGCAACTCACAGGCAATAGTAGACATCATAGGCTCAAATCATGCTTGCTATGGCGTATGTGTTTGAGGTGGGTTTCGGACTACATTGGGCCACAGTGGCATGGCGAGCGTGAGTTCTGTAGCTAAAGTAACTGGGGATGTAGCCGGTTGAGTTGTAGGCGTTAGAGTCAATTCTGAATAGACGACCTCAGTATCGCTTTCCAGAGGTGAATTTCATCGAGCAGGTGGAGAGCATGGTAAGTGGGTGAGCTGGGCCTGATATGGCAAGGACTGTTTGTAGGCCTGGGCTGAGTCTGGCGTGGACGGCTGCGCTACGACCTGGGCTAGCGTGCCTAGCTACTGGGTGGGTTGTGCACATAGATGTTGCACTTGCTGGGGTGGCTACTGCACGCAATTGCTGTGTTGGCTGCTACGATTGCTGTGTTGGCTGCGCATGTGTTGGCCACCAGCCATCTCAAAAAATCCACCAGCCATCTCGGAGATCTAGCCCTTGTGTTCACCGACGATGAGATGGATGTACTTGAAGCCCCCCTCCAACGAGCTTTGATTGGGAAATTCTCTAGGGGGAGGACGATGATGGAGACATTGAGGCAGGATTTTGAAACTGTTTGGTTCACCGGTACCTATCACATCGAATTGATCGATAGAAAACAAGTTCTGATCCGGTTCGTATTGGACGAAGATTATGCCGTTTGGAATTTCGGGACATACTCCATATGCATAGCAAAATGGACACCAGATTTCAATCCTCAGGCAGAATATTCAATTTTTTCCGGTATGGGTTTCTTTGCCGGGTTTACCTTTTCAACTGTATAACGAATGGTCTCTCATGTCGATTGGGAATATGTTTGGGCGAGCCTACTTCCTTGGAGAGAGACCCATCGGGTCTTGATCTTATTGAGACTTATCTTCTTTGTCCAAGAACAGTTTAAATGTTTTCAGTTGACTCTTTTGAGAAAAGCAATGTTGTTTGGCCAGGCCCGGATAGCAACCCGGCGAGGCCAAAGGGTCGCACGACCCAGAAGGTCGACCCAACCGGGGGTCAACCCGGATGACATTATTATGACATAATAAATACATTTTAAATAATATATATTTTTATAATTCATATATGCTTAAGTTTTATAATTTTTTATAATTTGAAAAAAAAATACTATACAAAAACTAATTTTTCTATACATCTCAATTAAGACAATTAAAAGAAGACTGTGGTATATGACCACTACAATCGGTATGAATCTCTCATTTTGATACCATTTCACGTGCTTAGTTTCCTCCAAAGTTCCAAGTGGGTTTGAGCATGGGGAATCAACAGTAAAAGTGAAATGGGGAATCCAAATTCTACGGGGAATCCAAATTCTTTTCCATTTCTTACCCCTTATCCTCTCTCTCTCTCTCTGTTTTTTTTTTTTTTGAAACTTATCCTCTCTCTCTCTCTGTCGTCTTCATCATCCAAGTGGAGTCCCTCTTATCCTCTACCTCCTTCCTCTTGAAGCAATGGCGGAGCTGCCAGAAACCAAGCCCCCCAGAGCCTTACCAACCACCCTAAACGACCTTCCAAGGCCCCTCCTCATCCACATCCTCTCATTCCTCCCACTTTTTTCCACCATCGAAGCCAGCTTCATCTCCCAGAAGTGGCGAAGTCTGTGGCATTCCATTTCCTCCCTCAAATTCGACATCACCCAATCCGTTTACACCGTCTCTCAATTCATAGGGCTTCCAGATTTTTTTTTTTTCCTTTTTGATTTAGAATTTCCGATTTTCAATTCTCAGGAGAAAAAAAAGAATTAAAAAAAAAAGAGAAAACCCGGGTCGAGCTGGTTGTGATGGGTCCCGGGGCGCCCCGTGTTTTGACCGGGGTCTTCACACATCCGGGTTTCCCCTATAATTTGGCCCGGCAAGCCTTGCGGGTCGCTGGCGGACTGGGTCGACCCGCCGGTCCGGGCCGGGCCAAACAACACTGGAGAAAAGTAAATTAACCCTTTTTTCGTCCCCTAACCTTCATTAGAATTTACTTTTTCTTTTTGTTTTTTTTTAGACTTGACTTTAATTGGGCCAAGTGTCAACACAAGTAAAGATCCACAAGTATTTTTCTTTTTATTTCGTGACACTTGGTCTCAATTTTTCTTTTTATGTGTGACAAGAAAGATCTCATCATATGCATGGAGGGGAGTAGATGCAAACAGGCATTACGGCATTTTTCTTGTGTCACTTGGCTTCAGTTTTGCCATGTGTCAACAATGTGGGGACACATCATACAAATAGACACGTTAATATTTTTTTTCTGACATTTGGGTTTCACTAGGCCAAGTTCAACACCTGCGAGATATGTCATGCATTTTTGCATGATGTTACCCCCTCCTCTAAATTTATTTATTTATTTATGTTTTTTAACATAAAACTTCTATAAATTTAATTTGTCCAAGAACGGTTTACATGTTTCCAGTTAAAAATTTTGAGAAAAATAATTTAATCCTTTTTTTTTGTCCCCTAATGTTCATTAGAATTTACTAGACATCAAAACAATTGGAGATCCACAAGTATTTTTCTTTTATATTTTCTGACACTTGGCCTCAGTTTTTCTGTATTTATTTTTTTCTTTGTGCCAATATAAGAGAAAGATCTCATCATGCATATTGCTATTATATATACGTACATTTTTTGTTATTAAAAAATTTGGGTGTGGAGGGAAGTCGATGCAAAAAAGCATTACGACCTTTTTTTTATGTATCACTTCACTTAAGTTTTCCATGTTTCAACATTGTGGGAACACATCATGCAGATCGGTACATGAATTGTTTTGTTTTTTAATATGACACTTGGCCTATATTTGGCCAAGTTGAACAACTTTGAAACACATCATGCATTTTTGCATGATATTGCCGCTCTTCTAAATTAGTTTTTTTTTTTTTTTTTTTTAAAGTAAAAACTTCAATGAATTGAATTTGTCTAAGAATGGTCTACATGTTTCCAATTAAATTTTTTGAGAGAAATAAATCGGCAAAATATTTAGTTTCTTCCCCAACCTCCATTAGAATTTATTTAACGCTTCCTTTTGCACTTGGCCTTAATTGTGCTAGTTGTTAACACAAGTTGTTCTTTTTATTTTGTTACGATCTGAGAAAGATTGTCATGCAACCTTAATTTGCCAAAGTTTCAATACATCATGAAAGGCTTGTAATAATTATTAGTAAATAAACACCAGCCTTTTTTCCTTTTTTTTCAAGGTTAACCACCAGCCTTTTATATGTTGATATGTATGTTGTTTTTAAAGTCAGTCAATAAGAGCAGTTATTAATTAAATTGGGTATTGTTGAGTGACTCAAAAAGAAAAAAGAAAAAAAAAGCCCATTGTTCATATATTTAAATGTCTTAAAAACCATTAAAAAAAATGACATGATAGTTATTAATCACCCAATTATTTAATACGTGTTATTAAAAATGGTGTGACACTTGGCCACAATTTTAATACGTATAATATAAAGGCGGACACATCATGGGGAATTACAATAATTTTTGTATGTGATATTTGACTTTAATTTGGCCAAGTTTCAACATGAGGGAAGATGCACCGTGCAAATAGCCATTACATTCTTTCCTTTTGGTAAATTAATAAAGCCTGCTAATGTTTGTCCAAATTATTAAATACCCCTTGTAGTTTGTCCAAATTACCACCAGTTGCACGACCTCCAGTACGTTGCTTCAAATTGTGTGAAAGCAAATTGCATTGTGCTACGCTTCGTGCGACTCTCACTGAACGTCACACGTGCTGTAAAGGAGGCTTCAAGGTGCAACTCTTTGTTTCTTCTAAAAGATGTGTCGTATGGTTGAAGTATTGCATTCGAACAAATTAATGCATGTTTGTATCCATTCATGGGTTGATGATACCCAAGTTTGCAACGGTTCAACTCAATAAATACAGGGTGAATGGCCAAGAATTAAATAAACTTTTTCCATATTAATCTTTCTTGTCTAAACATAGAACTGCCTACTTTGTTGTTTACAAAAAATCTATTGTATCCTGAAATGATCTTGCCATATACCGGTTAGATAGATAGTGGGGGCATTAAACACTTCAAGGAAACTGATTACATTTTGTGACTTGTAACAAGTCTTTCTCCGTTCTACATTTCATTCTTTATTTGTTAGTGAAATTCCTACATAGTTTCTTTCTACTTTGTGTTCATTTAATTTATTAAGTCATGAAGAATCCCCTTATATTCTTCAATCTTAAAGTGTCTAATACGCATTTAGCATGGAGACTACTCATGAGACAAACATGAAGTCTCGTGAATCAAGACTTTGTGAAATTGGGCATCCTCGACAAAGTGGGGAGAAGTATCAAGATAAATCTGGTGCATTGTTGCAGGAATATGCCAATCAAAATCAAAAGAAAGATAAGTTCTATGATTTCTTTTTTGAGTTTTATTTAATGAAAACTCTTCTTCTACGAACCAAATTCATAATATTCAAGTGATAATTTCTTAAACTAACGTGTTTAAAATATCCAAATATTGAAGATGGTATTAGATAATAGAAAATGTAAATGAACATATAATGAATTCTGTTAAAAGGGGAATGAAATGAAAATTCAGAAAATATCATTTCTAGTGACAAGAAGAAAATAATAGAGTTGTTATAGTTTTAAGTAAAAGGCCATTTAAAGGCTGAATTCAAATGCAACAAGAAGCAAAAAGGAGAAAATTCCCCTAGTGTTAACTTTGTTGAAATGAATGAGAAATTGTAACATGAAATGAAATAGATCAAATATTTTAAGTGTACAAAATTGAGACTAAGAATTATAATTATAAATCATATAATAGTATCCTAGCATCCCAATTTTCCAAATCAAACACAATCACCAGGCCTGAATTACACTTGGAATTCATGGAGACCCTAGCAAAGCTTTGAAGCCCGGGAATTCCGGCCATAATCTGATTCACATAATATCAGGCAAATGAATAGAGAACAGGCTTATTGTAATCAGATTGAACGTTTCATTCGTATTCAATAAAGATGACAATGAGCACAGGCTGATTTAAGTTCTGATTCACATAATACCAATCAAATGAATAGAGAACAGGCTTATTGTAATCAGATTGAACGTTTGATTCTCCGTATTCAATAAAGATGACAATGAGCACAGGCTGACTTAAGTTCAAAAATCGTGCCTTCAAATACTATTCTTCCAATTACTTAATGGCTTTGATCACACAAATCGTGCCTTCTAAAGTCATCAATGATAGTCAACTGTCTTGTACTACTTACAAGAACGCTTAATAGTTCTTGGGTGCATAATGACGAAAACTTGGCTAAGACGACGCCGCACCGTGGGGCCCCAAATGCAGGATAGTGCGTTGGTATTCATTTCAACCTTAGCCTCGTAGATGTAAGCCATCTTTTTGCGGCAGTATCAGTCCTTCGATCTGAATCCATGACATGTTTCCTGGCGATCCGGTGGATTTAGGGGAAAATTGGACTTGAACTTGGCTCGGACCACTGTTACATTCTTAGCCTTACCGTGTTTACTTAGTTCACTTACAGTCCCTGTGCGAATTTCTTGTCAAGACTTCATCTGCTGAAAGGAATTTGCTGCCCATCCTGCTGTCATTTTCCACCTAGAAGAGGTATAATTTGTGATTTAGAGAATTCTGAGCTTCTTATTTTTCGGTCTCAATTCATATTAATTCTGAGCCTTACTGTGTTTACTCAGTTCACTTATAGTCCCTGTGCGAATTTCTAGTCAAGACTTCATCTGCTGAAAGGAATTTGCTGCCCTTTCTGATGGCATTTTCCACCTAGAAGAGGTATAAATTGTGATTTAGAGAATTCTGAGCTTGTTATTTTTTTATCTCGATTCATATTAATTCTTAGCCTTACTGTGTTTACTCAGTTCACTTATAGTCCCTGTGCGAATTTCTAGTCAAGACTTCATCTGTTGAAAGGAATTTGCTACCCTTTCTGCTGGCATTTTCCACCTAAAAGAGGTATAAATTTTGATTTAGAGAATTCTGGGCTTCTTATTTTCTGGTCTCGATTCTTATTAATTCTTGAATTTCACATTAACCATGAATTTGACGTTTTATTTTACTTCTAATTGTATAACTTGCATAAACCTTTTATTTTTCAAAGCTTTTATCTATTTCAGCACTGGTTCTCTCCACTTAGGAATTTCTAGAGCTTCCAGAATGTTGTTAGGAATAGCCACATTTCACAGTTGTGAAATAAAGGCATAACCCAGAGAAATGTTTTGATAAGACAAAATTCAGGATTTTTTTATTCACTGCCCTGGTTTTCATGATCTAACATGTGAGTAGATGTTTGGTGATGTTGAGGATCTTTCCTGGAGTACACAATTTCAGTTCCAACCTTTTGATTCTGAAATGGCATTATTTCATGTTTTGTTTCACTTTCTTAGTTAGAGTAACATCAAAGTTCAAAATTGTTTGGTTCAACTGCAAGTCTAAAATCAGATTTACCTACAGCCACATCTTCATTTAAGTTAATTTTCTCCCCCTCAAGATGAGGGGTGCTGTAGTATGAATTGCCTTCTAAGAACATTGAAACAAACATTCTTTCCAAAATGGGATCAAAACATTTGTACTTTTTGTTTTCATTTTGCCCCTTAATTTTGCAACTTTTTCTTTGCACTTTTATTTGATTGTCTTCTTTCTTTTGACAAACGTGTTGGGAATTTTTGTGTCTGTTGCATATTTTCTGCAGTGGATCTGGCATATCTTTTCTCCAGAAAGCTGTTCCTTTTCAGGTTAGATCTAGGAAGACATGTTGGACGACAAGTCTTGTTTGGTTTCGGTTAGATCCAGGAAGACAGGTTTGGTTTCTTTATCTCCAGATGAAGAGTCTAGTAGCCAGCGTTGTGCTGGAAATACAGATTCCCTTATTGATGCCATTGGCCGAGATATCTCCTTTAGCTGCCTACTTCGCTGTTCAAGGTCAGACTATGGTGCAATTGCATCAGTGAATAGGAGTTTTCGGTCCTTAATTAGGACAGGTGAGCTTTACCAATTGAGGCGGCAGAATGGTCTGGTTGAGCACTGGGTGTATTATTCTTGCGAGGCACTCAAATGGGAAGCATTTGATCCTTCTCGAGGCCGTTGGATGCATTTGCCCCAAATTAATTCAACTGATCCATGTTTTATGAATTCAGACAAAGAGTCACTTGCAGTTGGAACTGAGCTTCTTGTTTTTGGGCAGGCAATGATATCTCGTGTCATTCACCGCTACAGCTTGTTAACAAACAATTGGACTTCTGGGATGAGCACGAATGTACCTAGATGTTTGTTTGCTTCTGCTAGCCGAGGGGAGATAGCAATTTTAGCTGGTGGTTGTGACTCTCGGGGGAATATCCTTAAATCCGCTGAGCTGTACGATTCAGAAAGGGGAACTTGGAGTACGCTTCCGAGTATGAATAAACCACGCAAAATGTGCTCTGGGGTATTCATGGATGGAAAGTTTTATGTCATTGGAGGTACTGGTGGACCTGATTCAAGGCTTCTGACTTGTGGGGAGGAATATGATTTGGAAAGGCGGGTTTGGACAGAAATTCCAAATATGTCCCCTGTACGCACTGCTGGGGAGAACCAGATGCTTGTTATGTCAGGAGCACCGCCTTTGGTTGCAGTTGTGAATAATGAGTTGTACTCCGCTGATCATGCTGACATGGCTCTGAGAAAATATGACAAGCTGAATAGGGTATGGTTGACACTTGGTAGGTTGCCCGAACGAGCGAATTCAATAAATGGTTGGGGCTTGGCATTTAGGGCATGTGGTGACAAGCTTATAGTAATTGGTGGACCAAGAAACATGGCTGTAGGGTTTATTGAAGTCAGTTCTTGGGTTCCGAGCGATGGTCCACCGCAATGGAACTTGCTCGGCCAGAGGCCAATTGGAAATTTCGTCTATAATTGTGCTGTGATGGGCTGCTGAGGAATTGGACTTGTGGCATTATCTTTGTACTCTTTCCATTGATGTTGATTTCTGGTGAATAGCTCAACTTCCTCCTGGAAATGTAGATTGAGGGAGATGTAGCTTGTGATTGGATTTGTGTTCTCCTTCCCAGAAAACTGAAGCCTATGATGGGTTGCAATTAATTTTGCCTTTATTTGGGTTAGTTGCTTTCCTTAATATTTAGACTCCTAAACGGAGGTATTAGGATGGATATTACCATTACAATTTTATGTTTTACCTTTTTTTTTTTTACATTGTCCTCAAATTCGCCAAATGTCAACATAAGGGGTCGCGTTATGCATTTCACCACATTGCCACTCTTCAAGATAGTTGTTTTCCTTCTTTCTTTATTTTTCTCAAAACACAAACTTCTGTAAAGTAGCTCCTAATTATTAAACAAAGCCACCTGTCTTAAGGCCAAACTGGTGGCTTTTTTGGGAAATTATTATTTTTTCAATGTAAGCCATCAGATTTTGCACTAAATTGGTGGCTTTGATTTCAAATTCAGGTGTGTTTTTTAAAACCCTCAGGAAATTACGAAAAAATTGAACATCCCGCATTTTCAATATCTATGGAGGGCCATTGCTGATCTGCCTGAAACCCCTCCCCGGCCTTTCACCATCGATCCAAATATGCCCAAAACCACCCATCTCGGAGAGCCTGCAGTCCTCTTCACGAAATCAGAACTGGAGTTGCTTGTTCAGCCCCTTCGTCTCGCCTTGATTGGAAAGTTCTCTCACTCAAGGCCATCCGTGGAAACCCTCCGGACTGATTTTCAAACAGCCGATTTAAGGAAGAAATACAAATTTTGCTTGATTGACAAATATCAAGTTTATATCCGATTTGGTAGCCAAGAGGATTATAAACGCTGCTGGCTAAAGGGCATTTGGAATTTTGGCAAATACTCCCTACGGACTGTGAGGTGGACTCCAGACTTCAATCCGTCTTTTGATTCTCCAATTTTCCCTATATGGCTTGATCTGCACGGATTGCACTTTCAATTATTTGACGAGTCTGCGTTTTTCAGAATCGGAAATCAACTTGGGAAATCTCTCAAAACCTATATAGCAACCCCTAGTTAACACGCAAGCCGTTCCCTGGTTGGATTTGGGTTGGGGGCAGCCCACTACGCCAAGCGCCCAATCCATCGCGCCAGTCGGCGCTCAGCTCTCTGCGCCAAGCGCCCAGCCCATCGCGCCCGTCTGCGCGCAGCTTTCTGTCCCATGCGTCCATACCTGTGCGCAACTGCGCCCTTCATCTAGTGGCCCTCCTATGCGCAATTTTTTTCTTTTATAAGTTCTTTTTCTAAATGGAGCTGATATCAGCAGCTATCAGCGCTGCATTCATGGAGATTCCAAACAGGACCATCTTCCCCCATTCCAATGATATGGCTTCTTCTTCTTCGGCATTTCTGTCTTTATTGAACAGCCTCTTGTCATCCTTTAGAATTAATCATCAAAAACATAAATGATTTAATTAAATTGGTTGCTTTTTGGTAGCAAATTTAGAAACATGGAAACTATATTAAATGATGAGAAATTAATTAAAGCGAATAGTAGAAAATTTAGATGACAGCATTGGAATTCTCGATTTTGTCATTGGAAGATTTTACACCATATCTATCAATTCCTTCTATACTTGGCACAACACCTGACAAACATCAATCACCAGTTATAAGATTTTGTAATCAACAAACAACCTAGACTGAAATCCACCATGATTTTATCCTCTTTGGTTTTTTTCACTGTCCCAACATCAAGTGCAGGAGATCGTCTGGTTAAATCCCTATGGAGAAACAATCCTTTTTTCGGGTATTTTTATTCCAAACTTGGCCTGATTTCCGTACCACAAATTCCTAAGAAAAATGCAACATCATCCACAATATTCAGTAGAAGCAAAGGGCATATGATCGCCTAAAGCTTCACTTGGCAAAGGAATTTTGAGAGCTTCCGCACAAGCCATTTCCACCCACATTTGTGCCCAAATACGGGTTCATCAATTACCTGGATCACTAAGCATCCAGTTTTCAGATCTATCCATTTTATGGCAGGATCGTTGAATCAGCTGGTTTTGATGTTATAACTAGCCAGAAGTGGGTGGTTGAGGCACATAACAGTCTTTACTGGGGATGCCCAAATATAAAGCGCTGCATTTCTCAATGTTGCCACCGGAGAGAATAGCCAAGGTTTCATCCCGAAAAATTTATTAAGCGCTTTATAAATTTTTCCTTAACTTTGCCACCGTCCCCGCAAAAACAAACAAATTCCTTACAGCTCATGGTATTCAGCCCCTTAATTTTCTCTCCAAGAGCTCTCACAGAATTTTCAATTTTTACCTTTATTTTCTTTCACATAAAAATAATGCAACCGACCACTTTTTTTCCCCAAATCAAATTCGTAGTTATTATTTTTCAAAAGAACACAGTTAATGCAATTTTCGTCACATTAATCTGAAAATAATAAGATATAAAAATAGTTGTAGATTTATTGAATTAAGCACAATTATAAATAATCCCATGACAAATTTCTATAAATTGTAATGGACCATGAACACTTTGTATGTTAATTTCATTTAAACACTTTGCACAAAAATAAGTTCCCCAACCCTACCCCACACCCCCCCCCCCCCCCCCCCCCCCTCTCTCTCCCCTCTCCCCCATAATTTTTTTAAGAGTTATCCTCAATTTGGCCAACTTTCAGTGGGGAAATGTCTAACTCATCTTACGACTCTTTAGCATGTTCTCCCACCTTACCATATTTTAACTCAACATCTTGTCACTCATGTTCGGATTCAAAAGAGAAGTGTTCTTCTCCCAATGCGAATAGTCTTATTTATTGCATCTTGAGAACTTTTCAAATCCAACATTAAATCATGAAACTCCTCCTTGCTCAGCTTCTTTGTAGAAAATTCTTACCTTGTGAAACCTCAATTTGGACTATTTGTTGATTTTTCCCAACTGCAGTTTTGGTGCCACTCTCTTCCTCCTTTGTGTAATATATACTTGCCCTTAATTAGGCCAAGTTTCAACACTAGGGATACAACTCTAAAGCATCACTTGGCTACTGTTTTGCCATATGTCAATATTAATAGTGGAGACACATCATGTAGATCGTTATTTTAACATTTTTTTCCAATGACACTTTTGTCTCAATTTGGCCAAGTTAAACACCTGCAAGTTATATTACTGCATGATGTTCGCCCTCTTTTAAATTAGTTTTTTTCCTTAACTACAAACTTCTGTAAATTGAATTTGTCCAAAAACGGTTTATGTTTTTCAGTTAAACCTTTTGAGAGAAGTAAATTAACCAAATATTCCTTTTCTTCCCCGAACCTCCATTAGAATTTATTTTTGTCATTTTTTGACACTTGGCCAGCTTAGGAAAAGATGTTTTAATTGAACAACACACTGCAATCTGCAGGTGTACGAATTTCTATCAAAATAATTGTATTT
This sequence comes from Leptodermis oblonga, assembly GCA_016801395.1. Classification (NCBI taxonomy): domain Eukaryota; kingdom Viridiplantae; phylum Streptophyta; class Magnoliopsida; order Gentianales; family Rubiaceae; genus Leptodermis; species Leptodermis oblonga. Next base: position 80,239 of record VMRK01000091.1, read on the forward strand.
ATGAATGGAATTTTGATGGTTTTCTCATTACCAAATTTATAATATCCGCCACTAAAGGTCAATGTATATCACTATTTTAAAAATGGAAGAAATTCTAGAACAAAAATGCAATTAATATTTGCTCTTAAGCATTTATGGGACAATTAAGACGATGGCGGGATCATTCCAACTAGATCAAGACTCTCTTAAATTAATACAGAAATTGTTAAATTCTGTAAAAAATTTATCAGAAAAAGCTATTCTTCATGAAGTTGCTCAGCTTTCTATGTAAACAAACATTAAGAAATTAAAGAGGTGTTCCAAGGTTAGTTATTAACTATAAACCCCTGAACAAAGTTTTACAATGGATTGGGACATGATCACGGTTCCGAAACTTTGGGAAACAGTTCCAAGACTATTCCGAAACCTTGAGGTGTTCCAAGGTTGGTTATTAACTATAATATCCTTGAACGGAAAAGTGTCTTAAAAAGAGCAATTTAAAGCGGTTACCTGGTAACCGCCTTAATTTATTTAAACTTTTTAAGGCTCTTTGTGAATAACTGTCTTAAATTGTCCGCATTTTTGGAATTTAAGATTCTTAATTTGTATCAGCCTTAAAAGCTCGCCATTAATTCCCCCTTATGTAGTAGTGTGAACCGTCGGTTTCCCCATTCCAATTCCGATTCCGTCATAATTTCGTTTCTGATTCCGTCACAGTTCTGATTCCTTTCCAATCAAAGCAATTTTAATTCAATAATTAGTTTATATTTATATATAATTTAATTTAGTGTTTACTTATATTAATAATATACGTAATGTAAATTATACCATGAGTTTATATATTATTATAATTATATAGTATATAACAAAAAAAGAACTACTTGGAGTGGTTATTTAGCCTTCCTTAAGACTAAGTATAAAGTTGATGGTACGAATTGGAATTCATGCTTCATCATACAAGTGCTATATAATTTCATTTTTAGCACTCTAAATAGATAACCGCCGGTTCCGGTTCTTCGAAAGGGCGGAACCGTAACCGTGGCCAGCTCTCGGGGCAACCATTTATTCAAAGTTTGACCTTAAGTCAGGATTCTAGCAAATTCAAATAGCAGAAAATGATAGATACAAGACTGCATTTACGGTTTTATTTGGTCATTATGAATGGAATGCTTTGCGTTTTGGACTCAAGAATGCGCCCTCTAATTTTTTATCCATTCCCATATATCATTGTTTATATTGATGATATACTAGTCTTTTACGAAAACATCAATCAAAACATATAAATGCCTCCATTCACTACTACAAAAGTCTGCAAAGCTACTAGCTCAAAACCAGTATAGCCACCACACGTTCGGCATTTTTGGCCGTGGCTATTAGAGGGGTAGCTTTGTTACGTAAAAGCCACCGGCTTAAAAACCCGGTGGCTTTTACGAAAAGATAAAAATAAAACCACCGGGTGGATGTATACCCAATGGCTTTTTGTCGAAAAAGTAGAAAAAAAAAAAGCCACCGGGTTGGAAGTATACCCGGTGGCTTTGTGTCGAAAAAGTAGAAAACAAAGCCACCTACTTTTGAAACGCGGTGGCATTGCGGGGAAAAAACAGCTGTCCGGCTATGTAGGCACACTATTTTCGGGAAACAATTAAAATCACTGATTCATCGGTAAAAAGGCAGCTCGGACCCCTTGTTTTGGGTAATTAGATCCACCAATATATACACAGACAACAAATTAAACAGAATTTATTATCATTTTTTTCAACCCATACATGGTACATCAAAATGACAATAATATTATTCACTATGTAATACGACACATTTGTATAGCAATAAGTAGTTAAATCATATAGTAATATTAACTACAAACATAATCACCCCATAAAATAATTCCTTCAAATAAATTGCAAAATCGGTCTAGTGTAGCCATTGTTTAAGTAAATTTGCCACTACGTATGCCCCTCATTTATCTCGAACAATGTCCAATTGACTTTGTAGGAATGGGCTCGGATCCCGTTGAAAGTGCTGGAACACCACAACAGCCGTTGTAGGCATTGTTAGTCCACATACAATTTCAGGGACACTCAAAATAAATTAATCATTCTCAATCCAATAATCAATCCAACATTTTTTCAAGTAAAAATCAAACCTACAATTTTAAAATATCCGAATCAATCCAACATATTCTAAATTGAAAATCAAAACTACAAGTTTAGAATATACCAACCAATCCAACACTCCCAAAGTCACAAATAACTCCTAACAATAAATTACCAATCAATAATCGACATTTAGGCATTACAGACCTCACGTGTTGGACAGCATAAAATAATCATACCTATTTTAGATCGAAATTAGGAGCTACGAATGCAATTTGATACATATAATGCATCACATAATACCCACACTCCCAGTTCGCAGGATGTTTTTTATGCTATATAAACAAAATGCACAAATCAATTAAATAGCTCTACTAGACTTTAAAATTAAATACCTATATATTTTGTTAATACCTGAATATGTATCCAATTGATCTCAACGTTCTTTTTGGATATTGTGGAACCCATACGGCAATAATATTCATTCATGGCCCTATGAAAAATGGATAAATAAGTCACATAAACCATTACCACATGCATTTCTCTTAAAGTTGAATGAATGAATTTATATTCTTTTAAATATTCAATCGTACTGTTGTACAATGGATTTTATATTGTTATTAGGTGGTTGCCATAAAGAATCAAACCAGTATACAACATGAGAGTCGGTTTGAATGCCATTAACATCCAATGTTCCCTATAGATAAAATTCATCATCAAAGAATCCATAATATTCACACAATCCAAAGAATTCTTTGCCAATTTATAAGGTAACTTAGGGAGACACTTACCTATCAAAATATGGCGCCAGGTATATACTCTTCTTATGCTTGTATATCATGTTGGCTATATATGCAGGACGTTCATCTGCATCAACTTTCACTTTCCCCAATGTCGACACATGGTCATTGGACAACAACCCAACAACCTCTTTTGCATTACTCCTTTTGAGCAAGTTAAGGAAAGCCCTACCAAACCATTAACAATTAGACACATTAATATAAACATTCTAGTCCAATAAACAATTACACAATAACAAGCCAAAAATAAATTGTGTATCCTACTTAATAACTCACATATTCCACAATTGCATACATCCCCTTTCTGCCCATCCTTCTTGACCCACGAACTCTTTGAGATCCTTTACTAACAAATGTGTGTGCATGGGTGTTTCCATACATGGCAATTAACTAATCCACTTTTCCAATACATGGCAATTAAAGAATTCTGAACAAACTCAGTTGAAATCCTTGACTTAACAGCATGACTGTGCATCTGACATCCAAGTTGAGACAACCCTATATCTCCATAGGCCGATAAAACGCTAGCCAGAGTAAACGAGTCTGGCAGGCTTTGTTGTCCAAGCATTTGCTTAAAGAGCTCCCAGGCCTCCTTAATCATTCCTTCTCTAGTATAACTTGAAATGAGCATGTTCCATAACAGAACCTGCCTGTCTTCAGTAGTATCAAACACTTTGTGGCACTCCCTGAACTTTCCACAACTAGCATATAGATCCACCAATGCTGGTCCAAGAAGATCTTTCTCAGGATCAATGGCTTTTCTAATAACAAAACCATGGACAAACTTTCCTTCATTTAGAAGGCTTAACCTTGCACATGAAAATACAATACACATCAAAGTAACTGCAGTGGGTTCTACATCACATAACTGCATCTTAGTAAATGATAGCAACACTACTAGATTCCATCCATTTTGATGATAGCACGAAATCATCGCTGTCCACAAAGTAGTCTTGTCCACAGCCTGGGTGAAAAGCCCCTCTGAACTACTCAAGTCACCACATTTTGCATACATTGCAACAAGAGAAGTACCCAAGGCCCCATCAGTATTGATACTTCTTCTAAGTGCAAAGCCATGAAGTGACTTCCCTTCTCTCCATAAGCCCAACTCACCATAAGCCGCAGCAACATTGAGGATGGTCACTTCATCAATTTCTAAACCTTCCATCACCATTTCACCAAAAATATCCAGACCTTGAATTTCCCGAACATTTTGTACATAGCTAGATATGATTGAACTCCATGAAACAACATCTCTAATCAGCATTTCGTCGAACACTTTCCTTGCACTACTCAGGCACCCCATTTCGCCATACATATTCAACAATGCGGTCTCAATAACACAATCAGACTTAAACAAGCACTTCACAATCGTCCTTTTTACCAATACCCAGATCACCAATTCCAGAGCAAGCCCTTAAAATTGATGGAAAAATGAATGAACTCAATTCTTTTAGTCTAAGCAACATGTCATTATACAAGCAAATAGAATCTTTGAAAAAGCCATTCCAAACATGGCATTTGATTATTACGCCCCACATGAAAGAATCTGGATTGGGGAAATGATCAAAAACAATTCTTGATGACTCAAAGGGGCCATTTTGAGCATAGGATTCAATGAGCTTGGTTGAAGCAAGAGGGTCCCTGTACAGACCAGTGATGATAAGGTGGCCATGGCTTTTTGTGAGCGTTCGGGAAGATGAACAGGCTCTAAAAAGTCGCATATACTGTGTCATCCTCACAAAATTTCAAACGGGTATACTTCTCACTCCAATGTGTACAAGCGTAAAGTTAGGCGTAATTTATAGCTTTCGGTTTGAACTTCGAAGTCGAAGCCTAGGAAAATCAAAGAAACTACCAGTTCTACTTTAACATTTTCCCATAATTAGAGATAGGCCTCCATACAAATCCAAAATTGTGTGAACTATATTTTTGGTCTGGCTTTTTTTTTCGATTAATTAAGTCCCTAAATTTTGGGCCAAACTGCAGGTTGGTCCCTAATGTTTAATCAAACTAGTTATTTTCAAAAAACCAACATTTTGGCCTACTAGTTAGTATACCTGAACTTTCGTCCACTTCAAACACCCCTACAACTATGACGCTTTTTGTAATTTATGCTTACGGTACCAAAGCCTTAAACAGGGACTGATCTCAGTGCTGATCGGTTCCGTGTTGCACGACTCTCACCTCCACCTAACAGACCTGCAATGGGATTGAGCTGAACCTATCCGTGTCTCAGTGCTTTGAACAAGAACTAATAGAATCAGTAGCAGTACCGATCTCGTGCCTGCAATCATGAAGACGCAACACCGGAACTAACGTTGATTTTGTTTATCTTTTTCTATGATTACAATGGCAGTCAAGTAGGGGTGATCAAACTGGCTCGCGGGTCGGGGCGGGCCAGTTGGCCCGAACCTAATCGACCCTAATGGGTCAGTTGGTCGGTTAGGTTCGGCCCTAACGGGCTAGCATGGGTTTTGGTCCGGGTCGCTTAGGGTCGGTTAGGGCCAAGGCTTGGCCCTAACCGGCCCTTTTTTTTTTTTTTTTTTTTTTCCTTTCATGTTTTAGGTTTTTAAGTTTTTCCTATGTTCTTTCTTTTCTTCTTTCAATTATTTGTAATTACTACATGGCCCTTTTGTTTCTCTATTTTTATTTTTTTCTTTTCTATTTCAGATTTTCCAGTTTTACTTATGGTTTTTATTTTCTTTCTTTTTCAATTTTTTTTTAAATTAACTTCTTCACTTTCTTGAATATTTTTTTCAATCTAGACTTTTTAGTAATTTTTTAAATATAACTTAGAGGTTGGATAAATATAATAATACTAACATTTTTATTTGAAAATTTTGTTTGATTTATACTCCAAAAATTAAACTTTTACGTATACATATTTTTTAAATTATTTTTTTAAAAACATTTCGATTTCGTATAAACAGTTGTTTCAAAATTATTTTTATGAAAGTATTTTCAAAAATATTTTATAAAATATATCTTTAATTTTTGTACAAATATGCATTTGTAAAAATATTTTATAAATTATTTTTAATATTTAAAATAGTTTAAAAGGTGTCTCATAAAAACATTTTTATTTTAGTGTAATCATCTAATATATATATATATATAGACGCCTAAATTTATATTTTAATATATTAAAAATTATATTTTCTCAAATAACATAATTTAAAATTTTAAAATTTTAACATAATTAAAATTTTTAAGTTAAATTAGAAAAAAACAGTTTGAAAAATTATATCTAAAGAGGGCATTTGAACTGAAAGGTTGGGGGGTTTAGGGTGTGGAGGCTGGGCTGGGGGGAGGGAGGAGAGGATACTGGATGGGGGGCTGGGGGAATACTTGAACGGGAAGGGTAGGGAAGGGACTGGAGAGGGGGGGGGGGGGGGGGGGGGTGGAGGGGGGAGAGGTCGGGGTTTTTAATTTTTGGGAAGGGAAGGGAAGGGGGGGGGGGGGGGGGGTTATTTTTGGTTGGGCAAAATTTTAATTTATTTATTTCTTTGCTGTGTGCATGATAAAGAAGAAGAAAAAGAAAGAAAAAAAGAAGGAAAAAAAAAGGGGGTCAATTAGGGTCGCGGCCGGCCCGGACCGAATCGAATTTGGCCTGGACCGAATTGGCTCGGACCTCATCATTAGAGCCGCATCCCTATCTGACCCTACCCATTAGGGTCGGGCCGGGTCGGGGTGGGTTTTGCATTTTGAGCAGGACTACAGTCAAGACAAGTATTTAGAGGTTAAATTACTCATCAATCTAACTGTTGCTATTTCCTAAACCAATTAGATTTCATAAAACAAATACTAAACCAAACATGAAACTTATAAATACAAACCGGAATAGGAAATAGAATTAATGTCGGAAACTTAGTTTATTAAAAAACAAACAATACGGAGCAATATATTTAATGTATATGGGCAGTTCATCAAGCTGCAGGATTTATTCCACATAGGGTGTAGGGGTTGATATTTTCAATATCATTTAATTATTCAACAAGCTGCCTAGAAACGCGATTAAAACAAAGTCGAAGAAGAACAAGTTGATTGTGTTCATCCTTAATATCCCGGTATAAGAGCGACAAAGCCACCATGTTTTCTAGTAACAGGTGGCTTTGCCAAAATGCCGACGTTAAAGCCACCGGTTGGTCAAAACACAGGTGGCTTCGGCCGCACTTAAGCAACAAAGCCACAAGTTACACTTAAACCAGTGGCTTTTTGGATATAGCCACCGGTATAGGCGTAACCGGTGGCTTTGTTACCGAGTTTCGGAAAAAGCCACCAGGTTGTTATAAACCGGTGGCCATGTAGGCACGTTTAGGAAAGCCACCTATTTAACTACACCCGGTGACTAAAGTTGGGTTGGCTTTGTCCAATTCTATAGTAGTGATTAAAATAGTTATTAAAAATGAATTAGTATTACCTCCTAGAAAGATGAAATCATTTCAAAATTAAATTAAATTTATTGGATTTCAAAATTAAATTATTTTTGGGGTTAATTACGCAAAACCCCCCTGTAGTTTACAAAAGTACATGATGACCTCCCTATGCTTTAAAAAGCTACGCAAAACCCCCATGTGGTTTCAAAACCCTGTAAAGTAGACGAAAATCTTAATTTATGAGCAAATTGCCCTTATTCAATCTGACTGAATAAGTACAAACCCTTTGACTGAATAAGGGCAAATTGGTCACAAATTAATATTTTCGTCTACTATACAGGGTTTTAAAACTACGGGGGGTTTTGCGTAACTTTTTAAAGTATATGGGGGTCATCCTGTACTTTCGCAAACCACAGGAGGGTTTTGCGTAATTAACCCTTATTTCTGTGAAGATGCCCCAATAGAAACCAAAATCCCATGCGTCCAAAATAGAAAAGACAAATTCCACTCTTACAGGGAATTCTGTGAACATTTTGCAAATAGAAGCCAATGATCCCTCACTTTAGAACCATGGTCCTCATAAAATTCCACTTCTAAATTTAACTGACCAGCTATACAGAGGAAAAGATGCAGAAAAAAATAATAATAAAATTAAAAAAATGCTCTCAATTTAATATCATGACATCCTACATCTGCCACCAAATCCACTACAGAAATATCAGATGAAGACTGACGAATCCACTGAAGCATCATCATCTTTGCCGGGGAAGAAATCTGCAAAAACAAAGGGAATTGAGCTCAGAAGATCAACAAGAAAAAAAAAAAAAAAAAAAAAAAGAAATCAAAAAACAAAAAATAAGGGCATCATCTTGACATCTCCAATGACATCACAAAAGTTGGAGCTTTAAGCCATAGCTCTTCAGTGTTCATACTTCGGTGGATCTTTATGAAGTTAGTTGGTATTCTTTCTTAAGTCGACTATTTTCAAGTAAGTCTTTATTCCTTTCCTTATAGTTTTATGTTTATAAAATTGTTATAGTTATTTTATTTTCATATTTCAGATTAATATTACAATTTACTTGATACTATCCTGGTGTATTAGATCTTTCTGTCTTAAATTTTGACAGCAATTTTTTACACCTGCAGTGTGTTCTTCAATTAAAAACCAACCAACAAACAACATGAACTCTTTTCCTAACCTGCAGTGTGTTCGTTAAGGAATTGTATCAAACGCCCTCCTCGAAAGCAACAAGAGTATATAACAGAGAGCAGAATCAACAGAGGACAACCCAATGATAACTAGGGGTGTTCAAAAAATGCCCAATCCAAATTAGCCGGCCAATCCAATCCATGTATGGAAAATGGATTAGCTTATTTGGTTTTCGGATTGGGTGAATAGGCCAAACCGAATTCTTAAACAGTTAAATGGTTTGGAATTGGATTTGAATCTCAATCCAAATAAGGAACCGAATAAGCCAAATAAGAATTAATATAATATAATATTTATTAAATTTATTTAATAGTTATTTAATTAAGTTTTTAATTAAGTATTCGAGGAGGATGGTGAAGATTGAAGAAGAATGCTGATTGTTGAGGGCTGAATCTAAGGAAGAATGTCAATGTCCTTTCTATTATTTTGTTGTTTTTTAATATTATTAATGACTGTTATTTAAGTTTTAAACTTATTTTGGAGAAAATATTAATCTTTTGGATTTGACTATTTTATTATTATAAGATTCTGATTATGGGATGAATATGCTTTTGAAGTATTTTTATAAGATTTTTTCTTCTTCTTATTTGGCTTATTCGGGCCTCAAACCAAATAAGCCATGGCTTAAATGGTTTGGATTGGTTTGGTTTTTACTTAAACGTTTGGTGTTTGGGTGCTAATTTTTTTTTTTGAAAAACTCAAATTAGCCAATCCAAATAAGCCATTGATAAGCAGTCCCACAAGTAGCAGAGTGAGAATTGCAGTCTTCAGCTGCATGGACCAGAAATAACCCCTCGTATCATATCATTCCGAAAACTAACTCATATCCTCACTCTTTTCAATTGTAAACCATATATAATCATGTTAATAAAGATATTAAAGGAGAAAAAGTTACATAAATAATATTTAAAAAATTGGGAAAGAAAAAATTTAAATACAAGACTAAAAAAAAATTAATACTTTGTAATCAATATTACTCATTAATAGGAGAATAAAATGAACCACAATAATTAGTTCTCTGGCAATACTTCTCTTTACTAGTCTATTCCAAAACAAGTAGTGTTATAATCAGTCGAACATGATGGACATCTTTCCTCCTCATGTTCCAGTTAACTTCCTAAGAGATCCACATTTAAGCATTTCAAAAAGATAATCAACATGTCTCTAAAAGTAAGGGATCATAAAATCCTCAAATGGTTAGAGCACAAGTCATGGCTTTACTTAAACTATGAAGCCAAACAACGAAGGCAAAAAGGCAAACCAACCATGGGTATCTTTCATGGATACAATAGAAGAGAAAGTGTTGAAACATTACATACCTCCACTAACATTATCTATTATAGTCAAATGATTTAATTAAGAGCATGTAAGCAGTAGGCTAACTTACACAATTTGTTTTAAAAAGACCACGAGACAAAACTAAGTAAAACTATCATCACACTAACCATTACTGAAGCTAGATAGACTTACCGTGCTCTGAAAGCTTGGCCATTCTATGTACTTGAGTTGGCCTGGTTGGTCAACTAGAAATATGAACAAAGACTTCAGAAACCTGAAACCACAGGTCACCAGTTAAGCATGCCATTCATTTCCCAAAACATAAATATTCACTGTAGAAGGGTTTTAGTTAGAGTCTCGGTGATATTAAAGCTGAATTTTATTTTTTTTGGGAGGGCAAAGACTCTACCATGGATTCATAAATATATTACCCTAGAGCTTCCTTCAACATAAAAAACCAAAAGGGCTCCTCATCAAAATCTTCATCGGTCTTTGCTAGATAATGCTTTCTACCTACAGACAACGCATACTTATTTGACATAAAGCAGTGAATCCCGCCTTCCCTTATCTGCCAATAACATGCATACCAGAGGTGTTTTTCACACAATCAATCTCACAAGATACACTCAAATAATGGATGTTAGATTTATGAACATATATTAGCACAGAATAGGACAAAGATGTAATCACCTTGCTAGGTGTCACTCGAGTGCTATCACATTTTTTAAACCTGCTCCAACTGTGACAATGGATAGCGGATGGTAGCCGAGGATGAACTAGGGCAATACATGGGCATATAATGCCTACACTAGGAAAAAAACAATACAATCAATCAACCAAACATAAGCAAAGAAGCAATCATAATGGAAACACAGATCAAGAGTGGGACAAACCTGGACAGATTCCCCTCAATTTGAAACCCAGCACCATCTTATGCGATATGTTAGGGAAGGCAAATGGAATCTACATTTAAGAGTGAGAAAAATAAAAGGTAGTTGTGAGCATGCATGGAAGCAAGCCACAAAAAAATTGCATAAAAGAACTCCATAGGTGAGGTGACCAGTTACTCAATTTCAGTATATCTTTTTCAATTCATTTCCAACCTCCCAAAACGTAAAATGCTCCTTAGGAGCAATCTATATTACTCATACAGGAAAAATGAGCAATTTCATTCAGGACTTCCATCAAATTATAACCCTATATGGATTAAACTTAAATTATGGAATATTCGTACTGGTAATATCATGCTGAAGCAGTAACATAGATGACTAACAAGATTCCATCGCTGGGACATTTTACAGAAACTTTACCCTTTTAGTGGTTTGCTATCAAATCGGTTGGCAGCTGCCAGAGGAGTGGTTTGCAAGAATTCCCTGGATGAAATCTTAAACTATTATGCCCTAACTGCACGTATATGTTTCTAACGTGAGAAGTTTTCTCTTCTAAATTCTCGAAAACGAATGTATTTACAAGGAGGAGAAACCTCAATGCACTTTCCAAACATAACTTCAATCATTATAACTAACTTTCAAAGATTAACATTAGATTCACAAGTGAATTTAACAAAAACAGCAACTTTTATCTTTTTCCAACATTTTATAGTCTAAAATCTAATGCTCTTATTCCAACAACTCAAACTTCCAACAAATTTCAGGTGCTAAACAACCGTCCAAAAAGTATCATCACAGCAAGCATAACCAATTTCTACAAATGACCTTTTTTAAAAAAAAATAAAGTGCATCTCTTTTTCTAAACTTCAAAAGCTAGATTACAACTCTCAATTTAACAATCCTCAATGTTAAGAAAGTTTCAAACTTACAGCTCATACCAAAATCCAAAACATTTTGGAGTTCAAACCCATTAATATATACTTACAATATTTAAGATAAATTTCAAGAAACCAACACAATATATTAAATCGAAACTTTGGTTGAAAACGTAAAGCCTTTTCAATTAAAACTTCAATTCCAAAAATCACTTCCCATTTAAAACAAGAATTTCACACACTGAGGTAGGTACAAGAACATTCCATAAATCATTTGAACACCATGTAATCATTTAACGTCACTAGCCTCATATTAACAAGACTTTGATTAAACCCATGAGTCATGTGGTTCAAGGCATTTTGTTTTAGCGATTCAACTTATACCTAAATCCTACTATCAAAGTGCAAACCGACAAAGGAAGTTTCCGAGAATAGGAAAAACAACAACAATCCATAGTACTTCAATTCCCTCAAAACAGTAAATTTCATTTGTTGTCAACTTTTATTACAAAAAAATATCATCGTGATCACTTTTAACCCACGTAATTTTTTGAAAACTTAGCTTCTTTGGATTTTGAACAATACTCTTCACCCATTACTTTCTTTTGTCTCTATAACATAAGAACATCTTAACCCTTCATCTTAGTGAGTAAAACTTTGTAAGCAGTTCGCAATAAGCTTTAGGTGAGTATCGAATTTGGAAATTTACAAAATGGGCCTTCCTAAACCATCAAAAGAAGGAAGGGAATAGAGATTTTAACAAAAAGATATTATATAGAGAAAAACCTAAAGTTAGGAAACTCAAATATGCTATAACATACATCATAAGTTTCATTTTAATGTAGAATATATATATATAATAAATTTTGGAATAATATTGTCTTGAGAAATAAAGCACAAAAGTAGGCTGCTGCAGAATTTACTAAATAAGTTTTTCTTAACTCGCAAAAATCATGTCTTAAGAACTAATGGTCCATTTAAGCTATAATTTGGAACAAAGATACAAAGTAGTCCTCAAATCAAACTTTAAAATAAAAGAATTTTGCAATGACCCAATAAAGTTAGAACAATTTCACAATACAGTGATGTTAGGGTTCAAAACTACTGTAGGCAGTTCTTTTTTATCAGAACTTTTCTCAAGAAATAGATCCAAAAATTCTGAGGAGGCATTTGGTTGGGGGTAATTAATATAGAAATATATTCAGTTCAGTATGAATAATGGCATGCATTTTCATTAAGTGTAATCTCCTATTTATAGCTAACTTTTACACATATGATATGAACAAATTAATTACAGGAATAATTATAGGGATACAACATTAATACAAGGAGGATTGTATGGAGAGGATAATGGGATAAAAGTTTGACTGATAAGGCTAACTCCAGGGGATGACCTGGGGGCTAACCTCGGCAAGGAACGACCTGGGGGGCTGACCTCAGCCTCACTGACTCTTATCTCTAATATGCCCCCGCAAGTTGGAGGTCCATGAGGAGAGACCAATCTTGATCAGAAAGTCTTGAAATCTGGACCGAGGTAGTGGTTTGGTGAGTGCATCAGCTAGTTGGTCCGCCGAGGAGATATGTGTGACTCGTAAAGTGCCATTTTGAACTTGTTCATGGATAAAGTGAAAGTCAAGGGCCACATGCTTCATGCGCGAATGGAAGACGGGATTGGATCAGAGGTTTGTTGCCCCCACATTATCACAGTAGATGACCGATTGTTGAGGAGTGAGACTGCTAGTTCACCGAGGAGGGAGGTGATCAGGCTAACCTCTGCTGCCGTCAAGGCGACATACCGATATTCAACTTCGGTGGAAGAGCAAGACGGTGTGTTGTTTCTTCGAGCTCCATGAGATCGGGTTTCGCCCGAGATACAAATGTAAGCAGTTGTGGAGGTGAAGTCGTCTTTGTTACCCACGTAGTCAGTATCAGAGTAGACGTAAAGGGTAAGAGGTAACTGGTGGTGAAGAAGGATGTTATGATCAATAGTGCCACAGAGATAGTGAAGGGGCGCTTGGCCGCATTCCAATGGTTAGTTGTGGGACGATGCATGTATTGGGACAACTTGTTGACCACATAGGCAATGTCTGGTCGGGTGAGAGTCAGATATTGAAGAATCCCAACCACAACTCGGAACTCAGTGGGGTCGGGAAGGGCCTGACCAGTGTGGAGTGTGAGAGCGGGTGATGTGGCAAGGGAGTGGATACCGGAAAAGCATTGGTCATCTTTGTTCGAGCCAGGAGATCATAAATGTAGTGCCGCTAGGAGAGGAGTAGCCCACAAGGTTTAGGAGTGACCTCAATCCCAAGGAAGTAGTGTAGGGCGCTGAGGTCTTTAAAAGAAAAGCGGCAGGCAAGAGTGGAGATGAAGGCCTAAACTTTGGCTGGATTGTTACCTGTAATGATGATGTCATCCACATAGACAAGGAGTAGGAGTGTGGTGTTGTTGTCCTTGAAGATGAACAGAGAGGTGTCGGCACAGAGTTCCTGAATCTGGATGCAAGGAGGAAGTGGCGAAGTTCATTGTACCATGCCCGAGGAGCTTACTTGAGCCCGTATATCGCTTTGCGCAACATGCAAACATGGTGAGGGTTGTCAGCATCCACAAAGCCTTGGGGCTGAGCCATGTAGGCTGCTTCCGTAAGGGTGCCTTGGAGAAAGGCATTGTTGACGCCAAGTTGGCGTAGGTCTCATCCCCAGCTGATGGCAAGTGATGGAACCAGGCGACTAGTGATTGGTTTGACCACTGGGCTGAACGTCTCATGATATTCCACACCTGGCCATTGATGGAAGCCTTTGGCTACCAAGTGAGCCTTGTACCTATCAACAGAACCATCAGATAACCCTTTGAGACGAAAAATCCATTTGCACCCCACAATATTTTGCTCAGTTGAGGGAGGGACCAGCTCCCAAGTCCCATTCCGAACTAAGGCATCAAACTCCTCTAACATTGCTTGTCACCAGCAGATATCTTTGAGAGCTTAGGTTACACAGGTGGGCTCAAGATCAGGGACAAGCTGAGCCGAGAGGGTCAGTTTACGGTTGGGTTTGTGAATGTTGTTTTGAGAGCGAGTGATTATCGTGGAGATGCGAGCTGGAGGAGGTGGTAGTGCCAGTGGGAGGTGGTGATGAGGGGGTTGAAGGATGGGACGAGGCCGAAGGAGAGGACGAGACCGAGGTGGAGGCTAAGCCTAAGGTCGAGGCTGGGAGAGAGGTAGAGATTGAGGTCGAAGCCGAGGTTACTGGAGGACAGACAATCGGTGTGGTCGAATCGACTGGCAAGGAGCCACTGGAACAACCTGCAGATGATGTGTTTGACATCGGTAGGTGGGCAAAGGATGGAAGCTAGGCAGCAATAGTTGATTTCGTAGGACTGGTAAGTTGCCGATGGACTTTGGACATGGGAAACTTAAACTCAACGAAATAAACATGATGAGGGGAGAAGAGCCGCTGGGTGCTGGGGTCAAAGCATAGGTAAGCACTTTGAGTGAGGGAGTAGCCCAGAAATACACAAGGGGTGGAGCGAGATGCGAGTTTGTGAGCGGAGTAAGGGCGAAGCCAAGGGTAGCAGAGACAACCAAATGATCAAAGTTCATGGTAATTGGGTGGTGAACCCAAGAGTTTGTGGTAGGGAGAGGTCATGTTAAGGGTTGGAGGTTTTGGAGAGAAGAGAGAGACCAGTTTCAACAACGTGATGGTGTCGCCTTTCGGAGAACCCATTGTGTTCCGGGGTGTGTGGTGGGGTGGTGAGGTGCGAGATGTCATTTGTGGATAAGTAGTGTGCAAGACCAATGGTCTTAGCGACGCCCATGTTTCCCCCCCTCCCCTAATTTTTTGAATATAGGCTGATTATTTTCCTGGACAAGAAGTTTTCGACAAGAGCTTTGTAGAGAGGGAAAATGGTGGCGACGTCGAATTTGTGTTTAAGGGGGTATAGCCAAATGTAGTGGGTGAAGTAATCCACAAAGATGACATTGTATTTGTAGCCATCAACAGATAGGGTGGGGAAGGTCCAAACATCAGAATCAATGAGTTAGAGAGGAGATGTAGACGCAAGTGATGAGACAGAAAATAGTAATTTGTGACTTTTATTGCTGCGACAATCATGACAATAAGTGGGGCTAGACTGAGCCCTATCTACATCTAGACCAAATTTAGAAGTGATGTGTCTTTGAGTTGACTCGGATGGATGACCAAGGCGGTGATGCCTTGTACTAGCCAAAGATTTGCTGCTGGTGTAGGCGGATGGAGACTGGGACGAGGTCATAGACTGGGATTTGGAGTGGGGCAAGGCTGAAGGGCTGGTCGGCCATTTATACACACCATCTTTAGTTGTCCTTCCAGTAGCGGGGTTCCGGTCAGTAGATCCTTCACACAAAAAGAAGATGGTAAGAATTCAATGAAAGTATTGTTGGTTTTGCAAAATTGAGATATGGAGATTAGATTTCGTTTCATGTTAGGAACAAAGAGAACATCATGTAAGTGAAAAGTGTGAGAGGAGGTGGGAAGGGAAGATGAGCCAGTTCTGGAGATGTTGAGCCCAGTACCATCACCAATCACGATGTCGCCACACCCATCATATGGGGAGTGAAGAGAGAGGTTGCCGAGATCCGATGTGACATGGTGGGATGCTCCACTGTCAAGAAGCCAGGTGGGAGTCCCTGCACCTGATGTCTGAGTGGCATAGGCCTAGGGTGGCCTCTGGGGTCCAGGGGGTGAGGGGCAGGTTCCCCCTTGAGTGGTGACAGGGACTAGGTTGAAGAGGGGACATTGGGCAACTGAGTGACTCGGTTGTTTACAGCCTTGGCACTTGCCCAGATACTGGGAGGGCCTGGTTGCAAGATGAGGAGACTGGGCCAAAGTCGAGTGATGAGGGCCGAGAGGGCTGGGGTGGGAATTGCCATGGTTGGTTGGGCCGAGGTGTGGGTGACCACGACTGATGTTGAGGTGTTGAGTGCCGAGGAAGGCCGGTGTGCCGAGTCAAAGCTGCGTTGGCTATGGCAGGGTGTGTGAATGAGGGAGCTAAAGACTGCCTCAGAACTAGTTCGCGGTTGATGAGTTTCTTATGGAGTTCGTCGAACGAGATAGGGGTGTTCCATCCATCGACAATGTCAGCTATGTGGCGATAGTCCTCATCGAGGCCCCCCAAGATTGATTCGATGAGGTCCTCATGGTCTAGAGGTTTCCCGAGTGCCACGAGTTCATCGGATTTGCCTTTGATGAAGGGCATGAAATCCGAAATTGACTAGGAGCCTTTCTTCGCGCACTTGATCTGGTTTTTGATCTGCTTGATGTGACCTTGAGTCGGGCGAGCGTATGTGTTGGCAAGTGTCTGCCATGCTGCACGGGATGAGGTGGAATTCTGGATGAGGGAAATTAGGTTGGGCAAGATGGAACCAACAAGGGCGCTGAACAACAGTTTGCCTTGTCGGGTCTATGGCAGGAAGGCTGGGTTGGGTGTTTCACCAGCAGTTGTGCGGACTATGGCCGGTGGGGAGGGATGCGAGCCATCAATGTACTTATAGAGGTCATAGCCAATAAGGATGGCCTCAACTTGAAGTTTCCATGCAATGTAATTGGTGGATGTGAGTTTTATGAGGTTGGTATTGGAAAGGTTTATGAGGTGAAGGGATTCGGTTGAAGTTGGATTATTGGGCAACTGTGTGGAACTATTTTGGGTGGGGATGTCAACAATCTGACGATCAGCGGCCATAGTAGCGATGACGGCAGAAAAAAAAAAAAGGAGAGGTATGGTGGGAGAGGTTTAGGATCGAGGAGGCTCTGATACCCTATAGAAATATATTTAGTTGAGTATGAATAATGACATGCATTTTCATTGAGTGTAATCTCCTATTTATAGCCAACTTTTACACATGATCTGAACAAATTAATTACAGGAATAATTCTAGGGATACAACATTAATACAAGGAGGATTGTATGGAGAGGATAATGGGATAAGAGTTTGACTGATAAGGCTAACTCCAGGGGATGACCGGGGGCTGACCTCGGCAGGGGACGACCTGGGGGGCTGACCTCGGCCTCACTGACTCTTATCTCTAATAATTAAAGGGGTCAATGGGAATCATAACTTTATGTGCTAAGCTTTTTGTGGAATTCTGACAAGATCAGCTGCATAGTTTTCTGAAGGATGTTTGGGGTTTCAAAAGAGTTTATATGTTGAGAATCTTCAAGGTACATGTGCAAGGGATACTGTTGGAAGTGGTTACTAAAAGTGGAGAGTCCATCCTTTTGTAAAAAAAAAAAAATTGGTTCTGAACTGAAAATAAGGGTTTTGGAAATTATATACATTGTCACTAGTGTTGTTGGTTATTCCTGGTTTAGGACAATACTTCAGACTAAGATTGTTGATATGAAGAAACATAAATTTTATCCTTCTGTACAGTTTTTCAATGCCAAAACAATAAGAAGAGATATAGTAGACTGAAATGGGATGATCTCTGGTACGGGGCAAGAAAGTTAAATGACTCAAGGAAGTCTGAATTATGTAAAGCACTGAGCAATGCTCATCTTTCATGCCAATTGGAGTCCTTGGTTGAAAAATGAAAGCTGAAAAAGAAAAGATTTGGGGCTGCTGTATATTTGATAAGCTAATGACTGCCACTTGGGAGGTTGGCACATGTAGTGTATGGGAAAAAGATGTCCAACAAGTTAAAGAAATTGAGGAATACAGTAGAGATGGAGTATGGCAATGTTTGCACAATTCATTGACTTCATATATTGAGGAATTATCACAAACATTCAGCCACTTTCAAGAGTTCACCCAGGGGACCCGTTATAGAATTGATCATCATAAATGAGTCTTACACATCCATTTTTTCTAGTTTTTTCAGGATATGCTGGCTTCACAAATAGAAAAAGTGTAAATGACTTCATTTTACTGTTGGCCCTCCAGAGAAATCATGGTAAGAGTGAGTTTGGAAAAGGGTTGGAATTTGAAAATTTCAGTTCCATTTATGCTAACATAGACCATTTAGATTTTATAGTTGATGGTTGGAAAGACTTTGGGACATTTAAAAGGCTAAATGTATTTTTCGATATATTCAAAGAATTGGATACGGCTAGAACAACCTCATCTCAGCTAAAATGCTTCCCAAACCATGGGATAGAGTGGTGACTAGATTGAAAGGAGGCACAAGAACTATTGCAGAAAAGGAATGAGAAATTGTAGTGCTACTCTCATTGTTCTTCTTTGTGTTTGGGGAGGAGATACAAGGTTATTATTTTTTAGAAATTATTATGCAAGGTGCTTTGCAGATAAGTGACAAGTACAACAATCCACTTCACCATGATGCATATAACTGTTAGCTTGTGGGCTTTTCAATGTATTAATACTGATGAACAGAAGCTGCCTTCCACCCTCGGTATAGAGTTGGCTGGAACTGCATGTTCCAGGATAATACTAGAGAGCTGGTCTTTTCTTGCAAGTCTTGAGGACAAGACTTATTTTAACGGTAGAGATTATTAAGCAAAATTTAGAGCCTTTTTGGAAATAGTTGTTAACTTGCTAGTAGTGCAGCCCTGGTTTTGTTCAAAAGATAGAGCCTAAGAGAATGCAAAACCTAAGATAAATAAGAATTGACTGCATCACTTTTTCAATCTTTTCCAGGAGAAGCTTAACATACTGTTAGCCCGAATATGTGGGACACCACTTTGGGTTTAATTGAACCACCATCCTCCAGTTCTAAGGTTTGTTATTTTCTTTATTCATAGTGCATGTCCATCAAAATATAAATTGTGTAAAAAACTTTGCTTGATCTGAATTGTAATTTTTGAGTCTGTATTCGGTGCACTAACGATTGCATTGGTTTGGATTTTGTTCTCTGATTTGGGGTATTTGTCATAAGTGTCTATACATGTTGATCTTGTTAATATTGTTTATTAAGATAGCCTCAGAATTAATTTTGGATCTTGACTTTGCTCTAAAATGGGATACGAAGTTGAAAGACTACTCTATAAGAGCTATTCTGATCTTCCCTCTTTTATTTTTGGCTTACTTTTTCAAGGGATTGAATGAGAAGTTGATTGTGGCCACAGAAGAAATGTTCTTGTAGTTTATGGGTAGTATTTTGTTTCTATCAATGTTTATCATTACATAATTTGGAAAAACATCTAGCATTGTTGTTAGAAAGAAAAATTATTCACTGTACATTTTCAAGAACAAATTTTACTTTAATAGTAACTTTGTAGTTAGTTGCTTATTTATGAAAACTAATTTAGTGGTTTTTTCTGGAGCGGGCAACATTATTCAAGCAGTGTGTTAGAGCTTGGAGTTGAAACCAACCCTTAGCAGTTTGCCCAAGCTGCACATTTGATGGATTCAGTCTCAAGATGTGTAGTTTGATATCATTATTGTTTTTTAAGATTTGTATTATGTGTTCCTAAAATTTTCTCTTCATTTTTATTTGTAATGGATCGGCGATTTGGTTTTATATAATCATAATATTTTATTGTGTTATTAGTACATTCAAATGAATTAGAATTACATGCAGTATTTATTTTTTTTGATTGAAAATGTTGTCTATTACGGCATTTGTGAATGCCTCAAAATATTATTTAAAAGGACGTAGTACAATGTCATAATAACTAAATACACGTGATCAACTCCCACTTAATAAGGCACAAAAAGATGTATGCATAGATCAAGACTCTATAACGACGCAGCTTTAGACGACATAATGAGGAAATGCCTGGATAAGGGTAAATGTAGTTACAGGCAAAATATTATGACATTTTTTTATGTCTTTAAAATCATATTTTGTTGTAGTGCATGCTCATTCTCCTAAACTGTGTCGTTATAGAATTAAAGTCAAATATGGATGAGAATGTATTACTCCCTCCGTTCCATTAGAAGAGACCACATTGTATTACTGTATACAGTATTACAAAGTGGAATCTTCTAATGGAACGGAGGGAGTAATATAATGCAGCAGCGGATTGCAGAAAATAAGTTTTTTTACTGATGAATTAGTCTGTATCTGAATTCTCTCTTTTCAATATATCTCTCTCCCTTTTCTTTTCTCTCCCCCAATTCTTCTGAAACTTCTCCCATTTCTTCTTAAACCTTTCCCTTTACAATTCTTAGTTCTATTTTGGATCATTGATCCTGACAGCAATCTAGGAACACATTCCAGAATTCTAAACTCAAAAGTAGCGTTCTCTTCTATGAAAACTTTAAACTATAAGGCTGTCTTGTTCCTCAGAATTATAACAATCAAAAACAGGGAGCAACTCCTTTTAAGCATCCCCAAATTATTTTGACAATAAAACAGGAATTCCCAAAAGAACACACTCGAAATCATGTTTCCAGCACCTTAAACTCAACTCAAGAAGCATGGTTCAATTATAAAGTATAAATTAGAATCATTCAAGCTTTCAAATCAAACAGCAAGTTCAAATTTCACAAAATGAATCCATAAACATTCACCAATTTCCCAACGGAATTGTTTTTTAAAGGACACTTTTTACTAAATGGAGGACACTTTTAGAAAAATTTAACATGAAATTCTTTTTTTGCCCTTCTCCCTTCTTACTTCCTACTGCAGTAAAATTTCAAGGGTTTTACTCCCCTTGAAATTTCTCCTACTGCAAAAATGACGGGAAAGCAGCAGCAAATCGGCGAACGAAACCTTCGTCATCAACGAACATCAACAGCCATCGATTTAAATTGAATTGTTATAGCAAATTTGTAATGGGTCTATGTTTTAGAATGATTTCGATTTGTTTTTGGTGTTTTTTCGGCTGTGTTTAGTATAGCTTAGGCTTGTTTTTGGTATTTTTGGTAAGGAATCACTGGAATAACGA